>PVJX010000747.1:0-45460 GCA_004027295.1 Dolichotis patagonum | reverse complement strand
GAGTTCAAGCCCAGCCTGGGTAACGTGGTGAGACTTGTCTCAAAACCAACAAAAGAGCAGAAAAGAAAAGCAAAATTGAATGGGGGAGGGGGAAGACAATAATAAAAATAAAAGCAAAACTTTGTGAAATCAAAACCAAATTCACAATAGAGAAAGTCAGTAAAGCCCAAAGCTAGGTCTTGGAAAATCTCAGAAAAGTTGATAAATTTCTGCGTGACCAGCACAAGGGCAGAGACCAGGACTACAGGTCCCAGGAGCGTTAAAGATTAATGAGGAACATGAGGAAAGAAAGCTGGGGACGGGGCGGGCCAGCTCGAGGAAAGACCGGGTGACAAAGCGCACTGAGAAGAAACAGAAGCCCGAGTCCCCACACCCGTCAACCGAGGCCCGTACTTCACAAGCCACAGACATTGTGAGTGAAACGAAAGGTCTAGCTAAGCGCCAGCACAGCGGCCAAGCCTACAGTCCCAGCTCCCTGGGAGGCTGAGGCAGCGGGGTCCCTTGAGCCCAGGAGCCTGAAGCCAGCCTGGGCAAAGTAGTGAGACCCCAGTCTCAAAACGACAAGCAGAGCTAAACCCTCCCCGCCAAGGAAACAGCACCAAATTAAAACTAAGACCCAGATAAATCACTGCGCCTGTGTATTTAAGCCAAAATTTCAGGATCTCCTCAAACCACTCCTCATTCAGTGCAATTCCAGTCAAAACCAGACTCTAAGATACACACGGAAATGAGAGCACAAAACAGTGAGGACAACCAAATTGTTACCATTGCCAGGCGTGGAGGCACACACCTGTCATTTCAGCACTGGAGAGGCTGAGGCAGGAAGATAGCCAAGAGTTCAAGGCCAGCCTAGAGTACAAAAGGAGTTCAAGTAAGCCTGAACTACATAGTGAGAGACCAACTCAACAGGACAAAAACAGCAGCACAGAGCCTGCCTGGCAAGTGTGAGGTCCTGAGTTCGATTCCTGGTCCCCATCCCCCCAAAAAGACAAAAACAAAACAACCACACAAAAATTGCTATTATGAGCTTGGTGTGGTGGTGCATTCCTGTAATCCTAGCACTTGGGAGGCTGAGGCAGGAGGATGGATGCGAATTTGAGGCCAGTCTGGGCTTCCTAATGAGTTCAAGGCCAGCTGGAAAACATAGTGAGACTTATCTCAAACAAACAAAAATTCAGGTTGATCTGGGCATGATGGTGCACTCCTGTCATCCCAGCCCTCAGGAGGCTGAGGCAGGAGGATCACTGTGAGTTTGAGGCCAGCCTGGGTACAAAGAGAGACCCTGTCTCAAAAAAAAGAAAGTTGGGGGGGGGAGGAAAGGAAAAAGAGGAGCAAAGAGAAGGAGGAGGACTGGGAGGAGATGGGGCAGGAAAACCAAACAGCACTGGGAGAATTAGACACCCAGATGTGAAGAAAAACCTCAGCTTTGATCTATATCTCACACCATATAAAAGTAACTCAGTCAAATCACAGACTTAATGGACAGCCCAGAACTGTAAGATATTCATAAATTTTTATTTATTTGTTTGAACCCAGGGCCTTTACATCCCCTGCTCCTTTTACTTATTTTTTATTTTGAGCCAGGGTCTTGCTAAGTTGCTAAATTACCTGGGTTGGGCTTCAACCTGCAATCCTGCCTCAGCCCCCACAGTGCTGCGATTACAGGCATAGAAGTTTCTTAGAGACCATCAAAAACGCAGTCCATGAAGACAATGGCAGCACTGGGTGATTTAAAGTGAACCTCCCACTGAATGCAGACGCCCCGTGCCCTGGTTGAAGGATCTGGGGTGACACTGTGTAATGCATGCACTTTGGGGCCCCCTGATGGACGCACTCTGAAATTTTGCCGTTGGTCCTTTGAAATGCTGTTGTTCTTCTTCTTGAAATAAAGTGGATTTGCAGAATAAATCTGTAAATGAAGCGGGCACCGCGGTGCTGAATTTTCAGGTTTGGGCGATGTGCAGAGTGGACGGGGGGGACATGGGAGCTAAGGCCACACCCGAGACCGGCTCTGGGAGAGCAGGAAGCAGACTGAGCCAACACAGCAGGCACCGTCCAGCACCCAGGCGCAGCCTGAGCTCCCGAACAGAGAAAGGTAAATGAGGAGCAGCCGGGCCCTGAGGCCCTGTTGCCCAGGGGTCACCGCCTGGCGGGGGGGGCGGGGGGAGCATGTGGGGGGGGCAGGGGCTTCGCCATCTGTGACCTGCTGGGCCTGGTGCAGACGCCCTGACCTCACTTTCCCACACAGAACAGAGCGAAACTCACCCCATGGGACATGCTCGGTGAAGCCAGGGCAGCCTGCGCCCGGCAAGGAGGGGTCCTGGTGGGGTGGGGCTGGCACCCCACAACTGCCAGGACCCTGTCAGCCGGGATGCCTGGGCTCTCCCAGGGCGGTTTGAAGAAGGACCTGGGCCCCGACTGGACGGAGAGGCAGGGTGCGGGCAGGCGGCTCACAGGTCAGAAAGCCCCAGGACGCGTGGACAGCAGGCGTCCCCATCTTTCTCCTCTGCCCCAGCAAAGGAGCCTCCAGGCCCAGTGGCTCAGTGGTGAATCCACCTCAGCCTGGAAGGGAAACAAAGCAGAGGAGACCGGAAAACAGGAGGAGTCCTTCCTGGCCCCCGGACACCAGGCCCCCGGGAGACACAGTGAGGCAGGCGCAGGGTGTGGTCCACAGAAACAAACGGCGACACGGGCAAACTCATCACCAGCAGAAAAAATGGAACACACCACAACGGCGGGCTTTGTCCTGCCTAGGAGAGCGAGTGTGGTCTGCTTGGAACTCACGGAGATGCTCCTGCCTCAGCCTCAAGGGCTGGGATGACAGGTGTGGCCACCATGCCTGGCTAAAATATCATCTGACAAAACTCACTCCTGGCAAAAACCCTTGGACAACAGAGAGCCCGAGAGAGCTTTCAAATCTGCTAATGGGCATCTGCAAAAGCCCAGCCAGCACCCTACTTCACAGGGAAGGTGAAGCCCCCCAGGCTCAGAAGGAGGTGCGTGGACACCTGCACCCTTCCTGTCTGTGTCTGACTGGAGGGGGGTGGCCAGCAGGATAAGAGAACACCCACGGGCCATGGTGGGCATGCCTGCGATCCCAGCATGCAGGAGGCTGAGGCAGGAGGGTCAAGAGCTCAAAAGCAGCCTGGCCCATCCAGCCAGATCCTATATTAAAAAAACAAAAACAAACACAAACACAAACAAACAAAAAAGGAAGAAAAGAAAAACCAGAAGCATATAGAGTAGACTGGGAGAAATAAAACTCTGCCAACTGACATGTAACATGACATCTCAGTAGAATGCGTTAAAGAACGCACTGGAATAGCTTATAGAAATAAAGGCTTTAGCAAGATCTCAGGACATGGGATCAACACATAAAGCTCAAATATACTTTATTTTTTAGTACTGAGAATCGAACTCAGGACCTTGCACTTGCCAGGCAGGTGCTTTGCTGCTGAGCTAAACCCCGGCCCTTCCATATTAAAAGGCAATAGATAGTGGAATTTTTAAAAAATTGCCAACACCTCCCCCAAAATAAAACACTCGGGTATGAATCTAACAGTGCTTCTACGTGATCTGAATGTTTCATCAAAGTCCTGGTGAAATGAAGCAAACAGACGGGCTGGGGACCGCTCAGCGGCCCTGCGCCTGCCTGGCAAGCCGAGGCCCTGGGTGGGATTCCTGGTGCCGCCCCCATCTTAGTGAACAGAGACTCTCGGTGTTTATGGATAGGAAGATTCAGCGACAGCTCAGTTCCAGGTCGCCCCCAAACTGACGCGCAGGTTTAAGACCACTTCAGTCAAAACAATTTCGGACGTCTCTGTGGATGTTAAAAGTGACAAGGGAAGCGGATGAGGCCAGCATGGGTCATATTTTGGAAACGGACAGACACAGCTGAGCACAACCCGCCCTGCCTGGCCGACCCGTCCCTGGGCCACAAGCTCCTCAGGATGGGGGACCCTGGCCCAGGGCCAGCACCGGGTAACCGTCTGGGGCTGAGTTCCAAACGCCCCAGAAAGTGGCCCCCAACTTTCAGTGGTTGGTGCTTGGCTCGGGGACCTGGGAGACAGCCCCCCAGATGCCCGGCAGCCACAGGAAGAGCCTGAGAAAGCCCCACAGACGCGGTTATTAAGTATCAATTAGGATCCGGGCCGAACCACGGAGGGTTTGGAAAAATGTCTTCAAATTATTTTCCGAGTGTTTGATGAAACCCAATAAGTCTCCCGGGGCGTACTTCCCCCTGAAGTGGAAACCCAGCAGTGTGTGAGGGGGAACTGGATCCTCAGGTTTGGGGCTTGTCTGCGTGAGCTCATCGGAATGGAATGCCATGTGGCGCCCGAGTGGGCCCTGTCCCACTGAGCCCACCGTGAGCTCCACCAGGGTTCGGAGTTCGTGAGTGTGAGCCCCGATGCGAGGAGAAGCCTCGTGGGTGGGAAGGCAGCCACCCACAGGCCTGGGGACAGGCACCTGGTCTTTCCAGGGCAGGGGTGGGACGAGACGGGTGCAGGCCGGGGCCAAGGTGTCCGATCTAGCACGGAGCAGGCACAGACTGGCAGGAAGGGCGGGCAGAGGCACCGGGGGCTTGCACTGGGCACCTCCGTCCACCTGTCCTCCTCGCACCTCTCAAGCTGGATTTCAGGGTGGCCTTGGGAACCCCGTGGGGCAGGCCAGTGGCTCGTGGTGGGCAGCAGGGACACCAGCATGGCCACACCTGCCACTCAGGCAGACCTCGCCTGGCAGCACGGCTGCCCTCCCCACCCGTCTCGGGTAACCGCAGACACGGCATGTGGCACCATGGGGGACAGCTGTGCATACTGGGAAGTCAACTGCTTTCTCCTTATAGTGGGACCCCCGCCTCTCCCACACACGCACCCTGGGGCTTGGCCTGGCCCGCAATGGGACTGCCACCATGCGGGCTGGGGGGGGGGGCACAGCAGGCCAGGTGTGTTTTTAATCAAAACAACAAACCCTTTCAATAGCCTGTCATACTCTGCTTGAAATAGCTGGCATTTGCATTCAATTAAGAATCAGTAAGAGGACTTCTGCAGACTGGGATGTTTGTATTTTTCAATCCAAGAAACTTCCTCAGAGCTGTCTCAAGGACACAAACAGGATGCCCAAGCCACATGGCGGGTGACCCGACCTCCCCGTGTCTGAAGGGGCACCCGTGTGCCCCCTCCAAGGCCAGGCTGACCCGAGACTCTTAGCAAACTGTGGAACACCATGAGTGGGGCCCTGCGCTGACTTCTAGCATCACACCTGGCACAGGCTGGTCTCGGCCGCCCCGCAGGCTCCGAGTCCTCTCGTGGGCAGGCGGAGCGGATGCCAGGGATGCTGTGTGATGGGGTCTCCTCGTGCTGGTCACGGGCATTCTGCTCCCTGCTGTCCTGGGAAGAAGCAGGCACAGCTGTCCACGGAACATGTCCCAGGACGTCCACAGGGTCCCAGCTGGATGCTGCGGACCGCAGGACCTTGGAACGGGGGACGTGACTCAGCGGTGAGAAGGCTGAGCTGCTGGCACCAAACCAAACCCTGAGGACGCAGCCCAGAGACACAGTGTGGGAGCAGGGGCCAGGGGTGCCGCTGACCGGAAGTGGACTGAAATTGTATTGCACAGTAAGGCCCAGGACTGTCGGCGTCATCCTGCAATGACGGGCAGCACCCTGTGTTGTGGCGTTGGCCCCAGGGCCAAGGTGCCCAGCCTGGGAACTGGCACAAGAGAACAGGGTAGCCCCTGGCCCAGGCCTGGCTGCTGGCCCTTTGTGCCCTCGCTGTGTACAGGGGACGGCTCATCTGCGCAGCTGGAAAGGAGGGTTTGCAGTGCGGCTGCAAGGCAAAGCCCCGACACTAACGGGGCTGCATGCATGGCTGCAGGGAGCACTCACGGCCCTCCTTGGATGGATGGACGGACGGATGGCTGCACTGACCTCCCCCCATCTCCCCTCCTCCTCCGCTCAGCAGCGGGGAACCTGAGTCCAAGGTCAATGTCTGGCCAAGCTCACGGCCCGAGCAGTCACCACACAGCGGGCCAGGAGATCAGTGCCAAGGCCGGGAGGGGCTGGCAGTGTGCGGGCTCCCAGCATGGCTCTCCTGGGCCAGTTCAGGGCGAAAGTGGGGAGAAGGGGCGCGGCAGCCAGGACCTGCAGGGAGGGGACTTTCTGCCGTGACGACTGCTCACAGAGAGAGAAACTGGGCTTTGACCCCAGAAGGACAGAGCTGCCCCCACATTTCTGGGGGGGCTTTGTGAGACAGACTGGTCTCGAAGTCACTGTGACGCCCAGGCTGGCCTTGATCTTGTGATAGCCCTCCTGGCTCAGCCTTCGGAGTGCTGGAATGACAGGCATGGGCCACCTCGCCTGGCTCTGCCCCTCCGTCCTAAAGCCCCTACAGTGGGTCCTGTGTTCTGTTTGGCTCCTGTTACCCACGTGGGCGCCAGGAGGACCGAGACCAGGACACTGCAGCAGACCCGAGGTCAAAGGCGAGACAGCCAGCACAACGTGCCTCCAGGCCTGTGGGGAAAGGGGCGTCTCCAAGTGAGACCTGTCTCCCACACGGGCAGCCCGGGCTGACCCGGAAGAGAAAGGGTGACCAGCTGGCGAGGCAGCAGGAGCTGGCAGTGGCCAGGAACCACGCTGCAGGGCTGTGTGGACACGGCGCCGCCTGGCCCCCTGGCTGGCCCCTCCGTGCTCTCTGCCCTGCCTTCTGGCTCCCCTTGCCCCCCTAGTAGGATCCGGTGTGTCTGAGACACCAGCTGCTCTCTCCCCGATGCGACTCAGCCTTTGATGCACTACTTCCGTGCACAGTGACCCTCGGTTCCCAAGCAGCTTGCATGCTGGCTGTGAGTGACAGCAGTGGCAGAGGACGCAGAGCATCTGGACAGAAGGAAGGCGGGGCCTGAAGAGCAGCTCAGGGGACTTGCTGGCCGCCTGGGACGGGGCTGCTGCACACACGGAGCCCCGTGCCCCCAGGGTGACCAAAGCTGTCCGGGCAGACGGCAGGGTTCACTCAAGGTAAGGGCACACGGGGCGCAGACCAAGGTGAGGAGTCACGGGCCCAGGCCCTAGGGAGGGCTGTCCCAGCCGGCCGCCGAGTGTGACCTGCCCTAGGTGCAGTGCCAGCAGGGACGCCATGACCGCTCTTCCATGCCCCATGCCCATCTTCGGGGCCCTTTCCTGTGGATGGTGTCACAGCTGCCTAGGTGAGCAGATGCTGTGGCCCCGGCTAGCTCCATGCTGTGGCCTGCAGAAGGTCCCCAGCACCAGTACAGGGCGAGGGCCAAGCTGCCCAGGCCCGTGCTGACGGAGCACACCCGCAGCTGTGACAGCTGAGCCCCAGAGGCCCCAGGGCAGGGCAAGCGGCCGGCGCTGCGGCGCTATGGGTTGGGGCCGGAGGGGCTGCCCGCTCCTGTGTTCCGTCTGCCAGGCTCCGAGAGCCACCAGGCCACAGGTCCGAGGGTGTGACCTCCCTCACCACGTCCCCAGCTGCGTGGTAGACAGTAACTGCCTGTGAGTCTGTGACGGAAACCATGCCCTAGAGCAGGGAGGGCAGGGATGCGGGCTGGTCTGCGCAGTCCCCAGAAGATGCACCCAGCGGAGGGGTGGTCTCAAGCTCACAGAGCCTGGTGTGAGGCAGGTAGGGGATGAAGCTCCCCTAAAGTATATAACACATCCCCAAAAACGAAGACAGAAGCCAGGCGTGGTGGTGCATGCCTTCATCCCAGCACTCGGGAGGCTGAGGCAGGAGGATCCATGTGAGTTTGAGACCAGCCTGGGCTACAAAGTGAGCTCAAGGCCAGGCTGAACTGCTTAGTGAGACCCTGTCTCAAAAAGGAAAAAAGAAAAGAAAAAAAAGACAGAGAAAGCACTTAAGAGTCTATGAGAGGAACTGACACAAAAACCTTGCGTGACATGTCTTCACGTGGCTCTGGAAGCTCTGGTCAGGACATCAGTCCCAGCTCAAGTGTGCAGCGGCCGGGCCGGGCCGAGCAGACCTTTCCCGCTGCACTGCCAGCCTGCCAGTGTGGTGTCGGCACACTGGCCAGGGCGGCACAGGCCCAAGAAGGACCCTGACCCCGGCGTGTGAGTCAGGAGGACGAGAAGCAGGAGGGATCGGGAAGGAGGTGCACGTGCTCTGGACGGCTGCCTGCCCCGACTCCGACCGACATCCAACACTGCGCAATTCCCAGGCACAGCTCCTGCACCAGGGCCAGAGCCAGGAGGGGGCTGAGAACTCTGTGGCAGGAATAGAGACGTGCAGAAAGCGGGGCTCCTGCCTCCGGGCGCCTCCCCAGTGACTGCACACTTCTGAGAGCCGCCAAGCGGCAGGCTGCAGCCACCCGGCAGGACAACATGACCCCGACCCCTCACTGACCACTCAGGCAAACCAGTCTCCAATCAGGCAGCACCTGTGCTGCCCCACTGGCTGACTCGGGATCCCAAAGCAGCCCCGGCTGCTTGCCAACCAGCAAGCCCACTGGCACTAGCCAGCTGTGGCAGTGACAGGCGGACAGGTCCGAGAGGAGGCCACGTTACAAAACTACCCCAGCCACGGCACGTGACCCGTACCATCAGCCACGCTGACATGACTAGGCACAGAGAGAAGCGGACAGTCCCCGAGCTGTGTGGCTTCACGAACAGCACCATGGGATCACTGTCCTGAGGGGGGCTCAAGGGGCGTGTGCGCTCAGCTGGGGCGGGGCGGCAGCACCAGGGCCTCCGCCAGGGCGGGAAAGCACACCTGTAGCCACCAACGTCATGGCTAGTGGGCAAGGCCCCCACCCAGGTGCCCAGGTCCTGGGTGAGACCCGGGCGGCTGGGCTGGCTGCTGGGCTTCTCGGTCCAGCTCCTTCGCAGAGCAGTCCCGGCCCACAGGCCTGCTCCAGAGGGGCACACAGGCCAGGGGACAGCCAGCTCGCTGTGCTTCAGCGGAGGGCTCTGCGGGTCCCGTGGGCTGGGCTGCTTCCCCCCAGGGCCAGCAACCCAGGACGGCTCTGGTCAGCCTGGGTGAGATGAGCCCCACATGCGACACAAGAGGGGGCAGCTGGGAGTGGGCGCCAAGGGGGGGTCTCCCCTCGCCCAGGCTTCCTTCTCTCTGTGCCGTCTGTCCAGAGCTCCCCCAGGCTGGACGCTCCACCTGGACTGCAAAGAGCCCCACTGTCCTGAGCACGAAAAGCAGGAGGAAACCTCTCGAGCTCCAGTCCCCGCTCAGTGCGGGGCGCAGCCCAACCCGGCCCGGCCGCTGCCTAGGAGCCAAGAAACACGCATGGCTCTAAACCAACGTTGTGATTTTATTGACGGGCGACAACGTTACACTCCTAGGTATCAGTGTGTAGTTAGGGCGCGGCGTCGGCGGGGCAGACAGCAGCGAGGGCGCAGACTGCAGGGGCGCCATCTTCCAGCTCTGCCCATGGCCGTGGCTCACCGTGCGCACACAGAAGTGTGGGAGCATCCAAGAGCTTCACTGGCAGCAAAGTCACAACCACCCATCTACGCAGACTAACACTGTGGGACCCGAACACCTGACCTGCCACACGGCTGCGGACGAGGCGGTGCCTCATCGCAGTTATTAAAATGGGTCTCTCCTGTTAGGAACCAGCAACTTAGCTTGTGTGTGTATCTGGCTTTTGAAGTTACAACTATTTCTTCTCTGGTAACTGGCTCATTTTTTAATCATTTATCAAAAACTAAAGGGTAGGGGAGGAAAGTAGGATGGATTAAAAAATTTATTCTTTAAGGAAAGATAAAATTCATTTTCACAAATTTACAAGAGTTGCTGGTGTAGATTTCTCTACTAAGCAATTAGACTGGGAATCAAATGCAAGGCGCCCTTTCTATCAGAAATCAGCATTATTTCAGAATTACGGGTTTTGTATATTTTCTTAAAATCAAGCGACGGTCTGTTCCATCCGGATGATTCTGACTTGGGTCAGAAGCCAGCACAATCCATGCTGCACACAGACCCCGGGGCGTCGCCCCTGGCCTGTGGCTGGCGGGGCGTCACAGCAGGTCCACCCGGCGGTAGTACAGGAGGTAGGCGGTGCGCTCGGCGGCGGGCTTCACCACCTGGTACTGCTGGATCACCTTGACGCTCTGGTCGTCGATGCGCAGCCAGCCGTTGAGCCCGATCTGGAAGACGTCTGTGGTGTAGTGGCCGCCCGTGGCGCTGCTGCCATGGTGATAGACCACTGCAAGAGAGCGCAAGGGCCGTGAGCGCTGAGGGCAGGGAGCAGGGTGCAGGCTCGAGAGGCCTGGGGTGTGTGTGTGTCGGTAACACAGCTCGTTAGACACAGGAATGTATCTGCACGTCAGTCCGTGCATTCACACACATGTACACATTCTGTATGCATGTTGTGTCCTTATGCAAAATACCTTATCTCACACATGGTATGTAATGGTCACACACCTTACCAACACTAAGTATACCTGGCTCAGCCCCCGGCCTGTGGACCCCCCCCACACACACACTCCTGGGCGGATGCCCTGCAAGCCTGCCTGCTGCATGCCTGCGCTACCCTAAAGGCTCTGGACAAAAGTCTTATGTCAGTCACAGTGACAGTGGAAAAGCTAAGACCCTGGCCACCCGAGGGAGTACACTGACTGGCAGACTGCATGGCAACCACCCGCCCTTCCTGGCCGTAAAGTGCAGGGAGCTGAGGTGGGGGGTGCCCAAGGCCGGGCAGGGGCCTCCTGCCCTCCTGCCCACCGCTGCAGAAGCTGCTCCTGCTGTGGCCGGAGCACAGCTGGGGCCAGCGGACTGCAGCAGCCCAGGCTCAGCACTGCTGCCTCATCACAGGACCCACCGATGCAGGGTCACAGGGATACGGGTGACTGCCTGCGAGCACCGAGGGTGTCCCCTTGGGCCTGGACTTGCTTTGGGACTCTGTCCTCATTTCCACCTCAGAGCTGAAGGCTGCCCTGTCTGAGCAACTTCGTGGGCAGGCTGCAGGTCTGGGGTCCTCCCCAAGACCTGGGCTGTGCACCCTGACGCCAGCCTCCTTGGAGCACCCAGGGAACACCACGCCTGTGCCTCGAGCCCCAGCAAGCACACTGGCCCGCAGTCATGTGGCGGCTGGGAGCTTCAGGTGTGCAGACGCACCTTGTTTCCCTCTCAGCCCCAGTCGGAGCCACTGTGAGAAAGTTTCTCCACTCACACCTCACGGGGAGGCTGTGCAGCTCGGGTAAGGCTGGCGGTCAGGGCGGCTCACCCTGGGGTCCCCTGGAGACCAGGACTCCCCACCTGCCAGAGACTGTGCTGGAGGGGGAGGCAGGAGGGGGTCAGGCAGCTGGGGAGGGAGGAAGATGCCTGCTCCGGCGGGACAGGGGAGACACAGAGATGGCCACCCTGCTGCCCTGCCCGGGGCCCAGCAGCTCGGGAATGGGCCTGGGTGGCTGTCTTCGGGGAGATAGAAAGGTGCTTTCTAATGAGGCCCAGAGCCTGCACCCACTGGCCCTTGGCTGAGCAGACCTCCCAAGCCCAGTAGCAGCCAGGCAGACAGGAGCCCGAGAGCCCTGCTGGCCACTGCAGGCCACAGAAGAGTGGCCTCTCCCTGAGTCTGGGTCAGCTTCTCACAAAGGGCACCGAAAGGGGCAGTGGGAACATCGCGCCTGCCCACAGCAGGCTTGTTTTTAGGTACAAACTGGCTCCCCCACGGCAGCACAGGAGGCTGGGTAGGAGAATTCAGAACACCAAGAAGCACAGCCAGAGAAGCAAGCAAAACTGCTGCCAACCACAGCCATCAAAGCAGCTAAACTGCTGCAGACAGCAGCCATCCAAATGATGTAAAGGCCCAGGGGCACTAAGAGACCAGGCTGTCTGGACAGAAAGGCTGGTAGAAGGCGGCAGGAAAGCCAGCGTGGGGTGCCCTGGGCCGGGGCGTGAGGTCTAGGGCCTGCCTGGTCGGTGCCCCTTGCCCTCCTGGCTGACTTCAGGGAGTGCGGAAGCTGAGGAGCCAGGCCACTTGCGCTCTCCAGCAGCAGGTGAGGGACACGGGGATGCTGGTCTGGGATGCGTTCACCTAACTCAGCTGGCGTCCAGGTGGGGCCCGCGCACTCCCCATGGCGCTGCACCAACAGACTCACCTGCAAAGAGCCTGTAGGTCCGGTGGCATTTAAAATTCTTATTTTTAACGCCCGGAGAAAGAAGTTCTGAAAAACAAACATCAACAAGTCCACTTACACACAAGGACTTCAGGACCACCACCACACCCTGGTGGGTCCCTGGGGACCTTCGTGTGCAGCAAGGTGACATGAGTCCACAGCTGACCCAACAGCATGAGGAGCTCATGCTGGAAGCACCTGAAAAACACACGCTCTGAAAAATGGAAAAGAAAACCACTACACACCCCAAAGAGCCCCAGGAAACCCAAGGACGAAGACATCTCACAGCCAAGCCCGCCCTTACCCGCTCTCTGTGTGGGCGCAGCTGGCTTCTGGGAAGCAGCCCCAGTGGACCAGGAGTGCACCCCAAGCTGCCTTTGCGCCTCATCCCCAGCTGTGTCCTCCCCACAAGTCATGTCAGCTAATAGGTACATACAGGGAACGAACAGGAAGTGACAGCAGCCGGGTCAAACAGCCCGGTGACCGCCCGCCCGCCTGTGGGGTTTCCGGAGACGGAGTCCACAGGGGCACGTGTCCCATAGGCCATGCTCTCTGGTGTTCCCCATGCTGCGAGCACTGGCCGTTCTGAGAGACAGAGGACAGGGGACAGGGGACAGGCTGTGGCTGCTGGCCAGGAGTCCTGGGGAGCAGGCGGAGCTGCGTGGGAACCTGGAGCACTGCTGATGGGCCCAGCCAGAGGGAACGGGGCTCCTCCTCTCTGTCCCCGTGCCTATGACATCCTTTGTCCTGAGGGAGCCCCACTCTCTGTCAAGCCTCGCCGCTGCAATTTTCCCCCAGTTCTGAAGCTTTCAGGAATTTTTCACCTTATTTTCACTTTGCTCTCTGCTGCAGCAGGGCCCAGCTGTGCTTTAGAAACCACTGTCACACGACGCTTGCTGCGGCCGCGCCCTGCTACCCACGGCCAAGCCTGACACTCGTGTCACTGTGACCGGAGGGACTCCCCGCCCCTGGGCAGGCTGCCAGCACCACCGTGCACACTCAGTCCAGCACGAGGACTCTGCCTGCTCAGGAAATGCTTGCTGAATGAAAAGAAAAGTACCGCTCTTTGCGATGGACAAAGCTCCTGTTTTCCCGACCCGGCAGCGTTGACAGGGCTTGTGCCCTCCCACTTCCACTCCTAACAAAGTGCCCTCTGCCGGGGCCCTGCGCCGCACTCACCCCTGCTGATCTCCAGGTCCACGGGGTAGTCAATGTTCTTGACCAGCTTCTGGCAGCCGCCGGTCTTCTCGTACACGAAGCGCTTGAGGTGCAGCACAAGGACGGGAGGCAGCTTCTCCAGGGTCACCCGCCGGCTAATCTCCACCTGGGACACAGGACACGCCGTCCTGCCTGACCGGACGGGGCAGGGGTCCCCCGTCCCCCACACAGCCCCACGGCCCCGGCAACAAGCCAGCGCGAGGCCAGAGGCCAACTCCGCAGCGCCTGAGTGGGGTGCCTGTCGCCCCGTGCCCCACACTCTCCTGGCCTGGGTGACCTGAGGTGGGGCTTTTCCCTTCAGGTGTCTTACATGACCCCGAAACCGCTGAGCGCCTGCTCCGTCAGTCCTGCAGTGGTGCAGTCTCACCTGTTTGCTACGCTCCAAAGTGCTCTGGCAGGTCTAACAGATGCTGCTTTTAAATAAAGCCAGGCTGCTTTTCGGAGATTTTTATTTTTGTTTTTGTTTTGGTACCGGTGACTGAACTCACAACCTTGTGCTTGCCAGGCTGGCATTTAGGTCACTGAGCCAAATCCCTGGCCCAAGTATACTGCTAGTGTTTTTTTTTTTTTTTTTTTTGTACTGGGGATCAAACTCATGACCATGCGCTTGCAAAGCAGGCACTTATGCCGCTGAACTAAATTCCCAGTCCTAAACCAGACTGCTTAAAGTAAAACATATCTGCAATTCTCTGCTTAACACTCCGTGAGTTAAGGTCAGGCCAGGCATGGTGGCGCATGCCTGTAATCCCAGCATTGCATGCCAGCGCAGAGGCTGAGGAAGCTGGGGCAGGAGGATCACCATGCTGGATCTCCAGCCTAGATTATACAGCAAGACCCCAACCCGCTGATGTGAGAGAATTCTTTTGACAGAAACAGTTTAAATCAACAATCCAAAAGACAGCAACACAGAGAGGAGAGCAAACCCTCTGGGGCCCAGGCCCCATCAGGCTGGAGGTACATGGCCAGAGAGGCTGGTGAGTCGGTACTGGTAGTTTTCTGAGCACTGTGCCCGCCCAGGGCCTGCCTTCCTGTAGGTCTGCAGTGCCGCATGACTCCCCGAGTCCATCAAGGACCCCCGCATCCACCAAGAACCTGTGAGCGGATGGAGGTGACACCAGAGAGCAGGACCCTGGTTGTCCCTTGGTCCCCGAGACTGAGGGACACGGACTCAGACTCGAAAGCTCAGCTGGTCACGGCAGATGTGACGTCCACACCAGTGTGGTGGCGTCCAGGCCCAGCCCGTGTGCTCCCTGGGGCACTCTGACAGTGGCTTCCCGAACGGCTCCGCAGAGAAGAGCCTGCCCCTCAAGCACAGCAGTGCTAGCTCGGTATTGTTAAAAGGAAAGTTTTAGTTACATCCAAAAAAATACATGAACGCCCTTTCCAGGCCTTCCTTCCTGGACGTCTGCTCTCTGGCGGCCTGGTCTCAGGGCCATGGGGCCCAGAGCTGGACAGAGTGCAACGTCCCTTCCCCTCCTCCGGGAAGCTGCCCCAGTCCCACTGGGTGGGATGACCACAGGTGACAGCCACCTCCACCCCTGCCCTGTGGCAGCCCTGCTGGCTCGGCTCGGTGTTTAGTGGTGGCAGAACACGCATGTCTCAAAGGGTACTCCTGGCTGCCCAGGACCGAGGCTGGGGGCCTGCCAGCAGGATGAGGGCCAGGCCAAGCCAGCTGCAAGGGCTTGCAGCGCAGTGGAAGGAAGGCACGGCAGCGCCAGGGCACTGCTGTCTCTGCAAGTGGCCACTGCCACAGGCAAGCCAAGCAGACGGTCACCCAGAGCCAGACACAAACCTAACTGCCACCAGCCCAAGGACCGCTGTGCCCTCCTGCTGGTCCCCACTCCCCACACAGCGGCCAGTGGCCTGGCCTGACTCCTACAGGCCTAGGGACAGTGTTAGCCAGGCCGGAGCAAGGGGACCGGCTTCAGGGAGGCCCTGGGGCCCTGCTGTCCTCCTCCAAGGCACAGGACAGGCCATGCTGCCCAACGGAGCCCGGGGCTATTGCCACTCACGAGCACCTCCGCAGAAGAACACTCGTCTCCCAGGACGGCTGGGGCAGAAGACGACATGTCCCCAGCTCTAACCCACAACCCTGAACCCAGGATGGAAAGAGACTCCAAGACAATCTCCTTTTCGCATCACACGGAAGAACAAAGCCATCTGAACAACTGCTGCCCGCACTGACCCTGAGGATCTGTGACCCAATGCAGAACAGATGTGCTGAGCCCCTAACTAATCTAATCACCGCTGCACACCGTGAACACAAACAAACTACTCAGCTCCCAGGCGGTGCTGACTTTGTGAAACCATGATGAGGATGCCAGGAAGCCAGACTCTGCCCAGGGTCACCGGGAGCCCAGAAGCCTGGAAGCCCGTGCGCTCTGTGACAGATGGCAAGGGCTGGCTGGGTCATCAGCTCCAATGCCAGCATTGGAACAAATGAGCAACTGCTTGGAGAGGCAAAACTGACACTCATCTCCCCTTGCCCCAGCTCCGTTTTCCTCCTGTCCACCCAGAACGGCTTGGGCCCAGCTCTGCTCGGGCAGGGCCGCACCTCCTGCTTGGTCTTTGTGGTGTAGCCCTGCACGGACTCCCTGGCCACCAGGCTCTCGAGCGCATCCTGCACGGTGCGGATCTTGTCGGACTGGATGTCCAGCTGCAGCGTGAAGAAGGGCTGCAGGGTGGCGGACTCCTTGGAACTCTGCTGGTAAACCACCGACCTAGGGATAGAAAGGACAACGGTTTAAGAGCCCACTCCTGGCTACTTGCACTTAAGATGAACAACAGGAGAGGGAGAAGAACTGAAAATCCGACTGTTCCGTATCACTTTTAGAGGACCGGAGACAACAGGAAAGCCAGAAATACACTGCACCGTGAAATCCCTGCGGACACCGCCTCTGAGAACCCGCTGCCACACTTCCCTGGCTCGGGTGCACTGCAGGAAAACACCGCACCCTTCAAACACTGGCCCTGCTGGGCCTCCACGCACCAGTTAATAAAGTGACCATTTCGCCATGGTCTCAACCTGCTGACACTTTTCATTTTTTCAAGGAATCATGGCCTGTTCTAAAAAACAGAGGAAATCCCGCGGTCAGCAGGGCACTTGGAAGGGCATCTTCCCCAATGAAAACGACACACAGGGACAGGGTGTGGACAATGAAAAACAAGCCAGCCTTCCAGGAAGAACGGCGGCCCCTTCCAAGCAGGGCGCCAGCCCGGCCTTGTTTTCTCAGCTGCTTTTTCACTTCATTTTCCTTTGTCTAAGTTTTTCTGAGCAAAAAGTGTGCGTGTAGTGTCTCGGCTGCCTCACAGGGAACACCGAGGGGGCTCAGGGGCTTCGATCTCGGTGGGCTCTAGGGCCCAGCTCACGTGCAGGCTGCTGTGTGTGCCCAGCTCCCAATTTTGGGGCGGTGTGGACCCGGGAGCTGAGCACCGCCATGCACGGACTGTGGGCAGCAGCGATCTGGGGCCACACGGAGCAGTGGGGACACCAGCAAGGGGCTGCGGAGCCTTGGCGTTCAGGGAAGTTATCCCTATGGAGAGCGCAGGCCTTGCTGGGACACTGACCTCCACAGGAGCAGCTCTTGGCCGGAGATTCGTGCTCAGGGCCAGTGCAAAGCAAAGCCTGGCCGGTGAGAAGGCCTCCCCTCTGCTTTATCTGGGGTGGGGCAATGCCGGGACTGAACCAGGGCCTACACAGAGCTCCAGCTCCAGCCCCAGCCCTTGGTAATCTGAGAAGGCTCCCACTCCACCACTGAACTGCCCAGGCTAGGCTTGAATTTGTAATCCTCCTGCCTCAGCCTCCCAGAGTGTGGGGATTACTGGCACACACCACCACATCCGGCTGCTTTGTCATCTTCCCATAAAGAAATAACTGACCTCAGCACGGAGAGCCCTGGCAGGCTCGAGCCAGCAGCCACACAGGCCATTCAAGGCCACCACTCATCCAGCGTGGACTCTGGTACTTGTGCTGGTTATGAGTCAGCGCCAGGGTCTCTGCACACGGTGGCCTTGTTTCCTCCTCTACGCTGTCCCCTCGTCTCTACCTCCCCAAGGGCTGTGCCACAAAGGGCCAGGGCAGTCCTTTGCCAAGAACGCGAGCACATGTCTGCATGGAGGCACCAGTGGACGGGCAAGGGCCAGCTGCCAGTGCAGCCATCGGGGCTGCCACGGCTCCTACAGCGAGTGGAGCGCCATTGAACTGGTGGGCTAGAGGGCAGCTCTGAACGGACACTGGCTCCTGCAACAGTGTCTCCCCGCTCTGCTCCCTGGCTTCTGGCTCCTGCAGTCCTGACATCTAAACTCCTCCAGTCCACATACAGCCATCACCACTCACACTGTAGGCCGTCTTTTCACAAAGGTCATGTGCACACAAAGAATGTCACCGAGCACCTGGGGAGGCCAGGCCACCCAGGGGTGCACCAGCTCGGAGCTCTGCTAGGCGAGCAGCCTGAGTTATCTTGCCACAAGGACAAGCAGGGTCATGGCGTGGGATGAGGGCCACACAACCTGCCTCTCTGTGGAAGCCATCTACACATCCACGTGTCTGTCATGATGTCACCCTGTGAACTTTAAGCTACTGCAACACGTGAGCGTGCCCGGTGGGCCTGACTCCCCCGTGACAGCGTGGCTTGAGGGACACTGGCCTGTGGCCCCCTGGGGACGGCACTCTGAGACAGCGCCCAGTGGGCAGCAGGGAGGACCAGCCAGTAGGAGGCAACGGTGCCGGGGCCAGGGTGTCAGGCCAGGGCTCTTGGCCCGTGCCAGCAACACAGCGAACCCTGGGACAGGCAAACACAAGGTCTTTTGGAGCTCACAAACCTGATGCGTCCGCCGAAGATGCCCGTGATGGGAGTCTGAATGAAGTCGGCCTGGCGCGTAACTGACGTCTTGTTCCGGGGCCCCACCTGCTCCCACTCCTCCTCGCTGCCCTCGCCGTGCTCTTCCTGCTCTTCGTCATCAGCTTCGGGGCTTCGGGGCCCGTTGGAAACCGAGAGCTCTGCAATGAGAGGGGCTGCTCAGGTGACCACGGAGGAGCGCGTGGAAGTCACCAGCCACGCAGTAAGGGCAGAGCCCTGGGTTCTGAGGGCCAGGAGAAACCCGCTCGAGGCGGCAGAAGATGGGACGCAGGTGGCCTCGGTGCTGAGGGGCTGACCCCAGGACAAAGCACGGGTGCCGTGTGTGCAAGCAGAGGTGAGAAGGGAAAGTAACCATGCAGACTCCCGCGGTCACACGGGGAGTCTGCAGACTACTCTTTCTGCTTATCTCTGAACTAAAATTAAAAGAACCAACAGCAGAAGCTCCGGATTAGTTTCAATTTATCTTAATAGAGCATTATCAAGGGCACAGCAAGGGTGATGTAAAATAACCAGCTGTCTCAGGCCGGGAAGGAGGACTGCAGGCGGCAGCCAAGGGCCACAGCCTGCAAGACGTGAACCTACTTGCACTGCCTGGCGAGAGGAGCTTCTTCAGGCTCAGCATCTCCTCGTGCAGCCCGTTCAGGACGAAGCCCAGGTACTCCTCCGCGTCTTCCTGGCGGCCCTGAGGAGAGAACAGGATGTGATGGGGTGAGCCGACAGCAGTCCGGCCCAGCCTTGCTGACCCCTCAGGGCTGACCTATAGCAGTCTAAAGCTCATAGGGGGGTCTCTCTGGACCAAAGCGTTCTTGGGGGCAGGAGGAGAGGCAGGTTAAATACATAGCTCTAGCAATGCTGGGGACTTAATTTTTTACATTTTTTTCCTGTGGTTTTTTTTTTTAATTTTAAAAAATTTTTTTAATCGATACTGGAGATCGAACTCATGACTGCACGCTTGCTAGGCAGGCGCTTATGCCGCTGAGCTAAATCCCCAGCCGTCCTGTGTTTTAAGTGTCTATCTCCACATCACTTTCTAATACCAGTAAGGTTATCTAACAATTGCTTTTCTGTTCCACTGACGCTGAGACCAAGAGCCCTAGCTGCACACACCCAGGACAGCCACAAGCTGGCAGCCCCATGTGGCCAAAGGGAAAGGCTGGAATGCATAGAGAAGCCGGCCGCTTGCAGGCAGCTGCCTGTGTCACACGCAGGTACCCCATGGCCAGCCACACCCGGTCACACCCTCGCTCTCTGATCACTGATGGCGTGCATGACGCTGACTCATTGGGACTGGCTCGAGCTGCATTCTGGGGTCCCACGCCCTTCACTCCCGACCTTGGGCAGACTGGGCCTGGCCACAGGCCACTGGCTGCAGCGAGCACGGGCCATGTAGCACACAGTGGGCGGCGGCTACTCACCCAGCAATGGCCTGCTTAGCAAGCTGGCCCTAGTACATGCCTGGAAATTTGGATTTTAAGATTCCCACCACTCTAAGGACTGATGGAGACTGTTGCTAAACTCTGGATAAGCGTTGTGGTTTCAGCTGCAGGGCTGTCTGCTCCCAGGACTCTCTGCGTGTCCCCGAGAGCCACACCGTGTGCCAGATGTCACAGGGTGATGCTGGCAGATGTGTGCTGTGGGCGGGCGCCTCCAGGGGAAGAGGCAGGCACTCCAGACCTCATCCTCATGGACCCTTCCCGCCCCACCTTGGCTGGCTCTGGACCCCGCTGCCGTAATAAGCCACAACCACAAGCAGCTTGAGTCCAGCTTGAGTCCTGAGCCTGAGCCCTGCTGGCCAATCACTAAGCCTGAGAATAGTCTTGGGGACCTGACATGTTGACATCACTTCGAAAAACTGCCTCTCAGCACGGCTTTGCAGTATAACCCGGGGCTCCGCCTCAGGAGGCCCTCCCGACCCGACCTCCGCCCCTGAAGTGGCAGCCTTGGTCCCCTGTCTGCTTTCAGTGCCCACAGTGCTGCCAGCTAAGTGCCCGGTGGCAGGCAGCTTCACCGCACTGCTGAGTGCCCAGCAGATGCCGCCAAGCCCTGTTACCCAGGCAACAGCCCCCAGCCGACACCAAAACCATGTCAGGAGCACTTAGAAGGTGTCCACTTCGGGTGCCCCCACTGCTCTGCCCTCTGATTGTGACCCTGCACGGCACTTCCAGTGGTGGCGCTGCCCACTCCTGGAGCTGCTCAGGGCGATTGGCCCCACTAAGGGGCAGCAAAGGCTCTGATGGGAACCCAAGAGAAGAGCTGGTGCCCCGACAGTGCTGCAGTCAGAGCACCAGGCCAGGACGCTCCGCTCTGCCCAAAGCTGGGCAGGGCAGCGGCTCAGCTCCCAAGGAGCTGTGTGACCCAGACAATGACTACACCTCTGGAGACCCCAACAAGGGCCCAGGGCTCATGTTGCACTTAGGGCCGTGTACAGCACACAGTGAGGGGCACATGAGCAAGTTCAGGCATGGGGACTGTTACACTCTCCATCCACCTGAAGGGGGGAGGCTCTGTGGTCAACCTTGACTTGGTCCCCAGCACCCGGCGCCAATCACATGCTGCAGCCAGTGTGGACACTACACCAGCACAGCGACCCAGCAAGCAAAGGCAGTGCCTCCTCAGCACCTGAGGGCAGGCCCAGACCTTTTCAGACAGACTCGACTTGCTGACAGTCAGGAGGCGGTAGATGTACGTGGGCTCAAAGGCAGCTCCGGGCCGGATGTCCCTCACGATTTTGTCTCCAAGAGCTGCAGTGGAAACAGGACACAGAGTTGCCTGAGAGGACATCGTAAGCGACAGCAGAAACACCTTCATCTCTGGCCCCACCCGCTGGAGCTCGGTGGCAGCGAGTGACCTTGCCACTCCCCACAGGTGCCCCCGTGTGCACTCACCTTGGCGGGGCTTCGGTGGCACAGGCATGTTGGTAAACTCATTCATCAGCCGGACACTACATTCGGGCAGGAAGGGGAAGCGGACATTGCAGAGAAGACGCACTTTCCCACACAAGCCCCACGGCCAGGCAGACGGGAGGTGACCAGCACGGCCACCACTCGGGAACTCCTGTGCCTGTGCACGTGCACTCGCTGTGCATTTTAAGCCAGTGAACACTACGATGCTTCCCCGAGTCTAGAGAACACAGCCTGTTTCAATTCCCTCTCTGTGAACCTCCACAAAAACCACAAACAGCAGCTCTTTAAAAGAACTGCAGAGCTCATCTGTGGGAACCGAGACCTTGGCTCAGGCGGCCCGCTTCTCCTTCTCAGAGGGGAGGGGAGGGGAGGCCTGCCCTCACACCCACCGCGCGGCTTACTTACAAGCTATCTATCATGGGCGTCGACGTGCAGGGCCTCTGCACCTTGGAGTACAGCGGGATGAACTTCATGAGGTGGTACATCGGAGGGCAAGCCACCAAGGCCTGCAGCGTCTAGACATTGGCAGGAAGGAATGTGAAGGAACGCAACAGGCACAACTGGGCCAGCCCGGCGGCCAGGCCTGCGATCCCGGCATCCCAGAGGCGGAGGCAGGAGGACCGCAACCCGAGGCCAGCCAGGACTGAACAGTGAACTGAACTACTTAGATAAGTGACACAAAAAGGAGCGAACCGCTCACCACTGGACAGCTGCCCAGTGAGGTCTGCAGGGGATCGGCCGGGCGGTCAGGCACATGCAAGAACTCGAAGCAGCCAAAACCACTGAAATGGTTAGAACAAATCTTCCAGCCCCAAGTGGCCGCTCCACCCTCTTATTTGGGACCATGCTAACGAGACTAAAACTTGCTTGATTCTGTCATTCAGGTAAAAAAAAAAGTTCTCTTTTTGCACAGCTTGGGAGAAGCCAGGGTCAGGAATGAGCCTGTCTATCAGCGAATGAGGCAGACCAAAGAATGAACCGGGCTTCTGGACTCAATACACAGCTCCTCGTGGAAGCTGCGCCTAGCCAAGCGCACCCGAGATGGCCACCATAGCGAGCTGGCCGTGGGGACAGTGCGCAAGGATACAGCATTAATGTAGCACCAGTTTCCTTTATTGATCAGCCCGCGGGGTTGCAGTGACACTGGCTTATGTATTAGGGTTACATTCTCCAGGAACTCTGAAAGAGGGAAGAAGCACATTGCAGACGTTAGTGACACCCGGGGACCACCACACGAGCCCCCCCGAGAGCCCCCGCCGGGACCTCAGGACCGCCTTCCCCAGCAGCGCAGTTCAAAGGAGACCGACACTGCTCAAGTCTCACGCAATCCTAAGGGCTTTGCGATTTCAGCATTTCCCCGAAAACACTAACATTTATTTATGTGAGTAGGAAACATAAGAAGTGCTGATTTTAACGAGCGGCCAACACTAGTGCACTAGTGAAGTGGGTCAGGCGGAAACAGTGGCTTCTCCCCAGGGAGCCAGCAGCCGGCCCGCCCTGGTGACACGGCACACAAGGGACTTCTGTGCAGACCCCGCGCCTCCGCCTGAGTCCCTGGCCACTGACGCCTGCCCACATCAAGGGGTGCTCCACGGCTGCTCGGGAACACAGTCCTTTGGGAACAGCCAGCTCCGGCTACTGACTGTGTTTTTCCATGAGAAGTCCGGCGGGGCGCCTGCTTCACACACTGTAATTTCTCCGTGGAAAACGAGCTTTTTACCCTCAATTCCCCCTTGGACATGGGCCTCTCAGCTCTGAACGCCATCTTTGTACAAATAACCATCAGGAACGCTTCGCTTGCCTGTGACCTGCAGGATGGAGGTGGCATGGCCGGGGCGGGTCTGTGGCCACACTGCCCGCCACTGGGTAGTTAGGGAAAGGCTAGCCAGGCTTGCATCCAGTATCAGCACCACCTGAGGCGCGACATGCAGGCCTTCCTCCCTAATGCAGCTGTACGGCAGGTCTCAGGCCCACACGCACCCCAAGTATCAACACCAGCGCTCACTCCTCCCTTGTTTTCTTTTTTTTTTTTTTTTGAAACAGGGTCCCAGTATGTAGCCCAGGCTGACTGGCCTTGAACTCATGGCAATCCTCCTGCCTCTGCCTCCCAAATGCTGGAATCACAGGGGTGAGCCACCACGCCCAGCGTCCTCCTTCCCTCTCCTGAGGAAGCACGTGGAATAATTTTCATAGCTCTCCTCGAAAAGAAAGTAAAACCTCACAGGCTCAGGAAACCCAGTGGAATGTGTTCAGTTAGACCTCCCTATCCTCCCGTACTGAAGAGCGCAGACCTGGATGAACTAACAGGCAGAACTAACCCCCGAACCGCACAGCTGACGACGGCAGGGAAGGGGCTGTGTGTGGGTTGAGAGGACACGCTGGCTTTCTCCATATTATTCACAACTATCGTTTGCAGCTCTAAGAGGCACCAGGATCACCCTCACCATACAGATGAGAAAACTGAGGCCACAACCTGTGAACCCGGATCTAATTAAACCCAAAGGCCACACATATACAGCAGGTTCCACTTAAAAGTCCCCTTCATGCTAAGGGGTAAAACTCCCCATCTCAGCTACTTGCTGTCACAGGCTCTGAGCCGCCACAGCAGCCTCACTGTGCACGGGAAGTGCTCCACAGAGCTGGCACGAACCTGTTTTCCAGCACACACCAACCCCGAGCACAGTCACGTGCCACGGCAGCCGCCAACTTGCCACGGTCCTTTCACCTCTAATAAGTAAGTTTTGTGCAATCAATGAGACTTAAATCTAGCTGCCGTCCCACCAGAGGTGCTTTGCCGAAGGACGCGCTGCCTTCCACTGTCGCCCGAGGTCACTTGCTGAGCCACAGGGCGCAGACGGCCACTGACCAGTGCCGAGGGGTCTTGGCATCTGGGCTGAAAGGTGCTGCACAGTGAGCAGAGCCATCAGGGGCTACAGCAACCAGTGCACCCCGCCAGGGCCAGCAGAAGCCGCCAGGGGCATGGAGAGCAGCACAGGAGAGGCGGGAGTGGGTTGGGGGTTGGGCTGTGTCTGCATGGCAAGGGGACAGCAGGCTTGTCCTGGACGTGGTGGGCACCGAGGCGACACCAACACACCCTCTTGGCCTGCAAGCTCTGTCTTCTCCTCCCGCAGGCATGCTGGGCCCCATGGGGCAGGAAGTGCAGGTCCTGATGACTCGGCAGCAAGAGGAGCAACATGTCCAAAGCTACGGGAGCCAGTGAGGCGGCACAGCCAGAGGCCTGCAGGGAGGGTGGAACTGGGCGGCGAGGTGGGCCCCTGGATGTGACAAGGACCCTCAGTCCTCCTTCGGGTTAGACAGGCAGACAGGCAGGCTCCCCGGGCTGCGAGCAGGGGGAGGGAGGCGGAAGGAGCTGGCCAGGGCCTGGCACGGCTACCTGAAACCACCCTCCTAGCTCCAGCTGGTACTGCTGGACCGACACCGGTACCAAGACTGAACCCAGAGTCTCCACACTGAAATGGGTTTCCAGCTTTTATTTACACTTAGACAGGGTCTCGGTAAGTCACTAAACTGGCTAAGGCTGGGCTCAAACTTGTGGCTCTCCTGTCTCAGCCCCCTGGAGCCCTGCATTACAAATGTCACCACCACATATGCTCGGTGGTTCTAACTCAGCAACCCCATCATGAGTAGTCCAGAGTACTTCGGACCCGCAGTGTCAGTTACAGGAAAATCCACTCTCGACACAGCGATCACCACCTGAAGGGACACGGACAAGCCGTCAAGGCCCGCCTGCACCAAGGTGGCCTGGGAACGAGCCGGGAGCTGACGGCCCCAGCCCATGCCTGCCCCAAGGACCAGGGCCTGCGAACTGCAGCCTGAGGACTCGGAGAGCAATCCCACCTACAGCCGGCTGTAGAAAGCTTCCCTCCAGTGCTTACCTGGAGAAGTGCACACAGGCAGACAGCCACTGCTACTCCACACTCCCCTGTCCCCCAGAACCCATGCTGGCTTCTGCAGGCTCTGCCGCAGAACAGGCAGAAAAACAGCAGCATCAGTCTGACGCCAAAGTTTGCGGCGCCCTCTAGTGATCTGTTCGGTAACTGCAGACAGGAACCCCACAGACTGCAAGGGCAAAAGCAGACAGGACAGGGCCAGCAGGTCGCTGGCCAGCAGAGCTGCCCACGCCTCCTCTCGAGCCTTGCACCCTGTGTAAGGGCATTCTGGTACAGAGGAGACCCTCACACAGAACACAGCAGAGATACTGACGACCTGGATTTGCCTTGATGACTGTCACAGAGAAACTCTAGAGGTCTTCAGTAACTACCCTTGAGTATCGTTTCACTGCTGGTACCTGCTCCTGCTCCCATGTCTGATTCTCAACACAAGGCTGACTGACCCCGAGGTCCCAGCTACTCCCCCGCTGCTGCATCTTCTCAAAGGAATTAAAAACACCACACCCCAGTGCTGTGCGTGCCCCGGCTGCAGCGGCCAGTCTGTAACGGCCCAGACACCCACCACCGAGGATGGGTGAGAGCTGTGGGGTCTCTGTCCAGTGGAGCACTGCTCAGCCAGGAGCGAACCCTGGGGACTTTCACAGTAAGTGGGTGCACACTCAGGAGGGAGAGAAGCCAGACACGCGTGTGGGAACACGGTGCTGTCTCCCGAGTGTGAGAGGCTGAGGGTAAGACAAACCCAAGCATACAAGAGACGGAAAGGGAAAGAAACTGTGCAAAAGGAGGAGACATTGTGAAGGGGGAAGGAGGAAGACAGAACGGGGAAAGCGCGCATACACGCGCACACACACACAACAGTTAAGATGAGCCTTACAGCACCTGCCTGGCAAGCTCAAGGTCCCAAGTTCGATTTCTGGTACAAAAAAAAAAAGATAATTAAAACAGTTATACTACTAATCTTAGAGTTCACTGAAAAGAAAGGTTGTTCTTAATATTGTTTGGACAATTAAATGCCTGTATCTTATAATCTCAGTAACTAATTTAAACATGACGATATGGAATGCATTAACCATTATTACCCTCCTATTATCTTGTTCTGAAATTGTTTTATTTTTCTTTCCCTTCAAAAAAAAAAAAAGGACGCTGGGCTTGGTGGCGCACACCTGTAATCCCAGCACTTGGGAGGCTGAGGCAGGAGGACTGCTATGAGTTTTCGATCAGTCTGGGCTACAAAGTGAGTTCAAGGCCAGCATGGACTGCATAGTCCCTACCTCAAAACAAAACAACACAACAAAAGACACGAATAAGAACAATCTCCTCCCAATGGGCACTTGTGGTCTCCAGCACGGTCTCCACACTGGCAGACACAGTCTCTGTCTGCCTTTACTAGCAGCAACTCTTTCTTTGGATAGGAAGTTGCTTAAAAATAAGACCCTCAATTTAACTCAGTGGCAAAAGCACCTGCCTGGCTAATGTACGGTGGTGAGTTTGATCCCCAGTACCAAAAAAACCAAAAAAAACCTCACAGCTGGATGTGGTGGCACACAGCTGGAATCCTGGCACTCAGGAGGCTGAGGCAGGTTAATCACAAGTTTTGAGCCCAGCCTGGGCAACTGAGTGAGACCTCATCTAAAAATGAAGAGCTGGAGATGCAGCTGGGTCCTAAGGCCCCGGGAGCCCCTCCCAGTACTGGACACACAGGCTCCCCAAACTGCAGAGGGCACAGCACAGTCCTCCCGGCCAAGGAAATGGGACTTTCTTGCCTTGTTCCCGACCTGACTCTGCAGGTGACGGCTTCTCTTCTACAGGAACAGCTGCTGTCCACTCCCTCCATTCAAGGCGAGGCCACTCACTGCTCACAGCCGGGCAGTGCCCTCAGGCCGTGACACCATGACACCTGCTGCTGGCTTGGGCACACAGCCCACAGCCTACAGGTGGCTCTACCCACAGCCAGGACACCCCTGGGAGACCCTGCGGAGCCCAAGCTCCCCTTGAGCACGCAAGAACGCTGCCAGTGCACACCGACGGACAGGCAGAGAATGCAGACGTGGGTGGGGAGAGAAGGGAAGGATGACGTTCCTTTACGGAGGCATCTGAAGCAGCCTCTGCAGTGACCTGGACTCCCCAACACCGGAAGCTCTGCACGGGGAGGTCCACTTCAAGCCCATGCCTGGAAACAACTCAGATTAACTACCCTGTTATCTGGGATTTTGTCTTCCACTCCAATACCCGAAAGACCTAAAGTCTGTTTTGTAACACTATCCACAGAGGCGTCCCCTAACAGGACCGGCCCTCAACTACAGAGAGCATAGACAATCCTGACTCTCCTGGAGGCCGAGGCAGGAGAGACAGCGAGTTCTCGGCAGCTCAGCGAAACCCTGTTGTCTTAGTTACTTTTCACTCACAACTGAGACAAAATACCTGATGCCTAAAGTCGGGAAAGGAAAGGTTTATTTCTTGCAGTTTTTGGAGGTTTCAGTCCATACTCAGTTGGCTTCAAAGCAGGGTAGCATGGCGGGGGCCATGGTTCATAAGCCGAAAGCGGAAACCAGCAAAAGAGAGACACACCTTCTTCCTGCCATTACATCACATCCTGGCTCCACCCCAGGAGGGTGTAGCACTGACACTACCAATCCAAGCGCTAGACAATGAACCAGTCACAAATGCACAATGCAAATACATGAGGTCTGGGGGCCACCAACATAAACCATGACACCTGTCTTAAATAAAATTCTGGAAGGGAGGTTCGGAGGGATAACGTCTAATATGCGTGAGGCCCAGTGTCAATCCCCAGGGCTACAGTAAGTGAATTAAAACTAAAAACAATTTTTAAGAAACCAGAACATTAATTCCACCCAGAATCACCGCCCACAGCGCTGACAGGAGCAAGCAAGCTCCGCCGTTAGAGCTCATGAGCCAGGCCCCACTCGCCCACGTTCAGCCTCCAGTGCTGCCCCTGCAGCACGGAGCCCACAGCCATTGACTCCTGTCCCGAGCCTAGACTTGACAGAGGCGCGGTGACCCTGGGCAGATCTGATGGAGGACAGAGGGCCCCAGGTGGTGTCAGCCCTGCCGGGGGTCCGTCCACTCCTCTCCTCCAGGGAGACCCTCGGAGCTGACACAGTGACCACCTCCTCACAGGCGCTGCCCCCTCCTGCTGGCAGCCATGCACTGCAGAGCCCACAGAGCACAGTGGGGACCCCGGACGCGGCCCGCCCACCTCTAGCAAGAGCTGATGCAACTGCCCAGAACTAGGGCCACACCGGCGAGAACCGCCAAGTGACTCCAGTGCCCTCACTTCTGCACATAGAAGGCTTGACTGAGTTTAACCTGCTTGTGACATCTGTGGACACGCAGAACACCTGAGCTACTTCACACCCTTCACCTCAGGACTTCACGAGAAGCTCACAAACGCTGCCTGATGACTCGACACACAGTCTCAGCACTGGGGTTATGAACCTAGAAATCAGCATAGGCTAAGATCATGCTTGCATGTGTTTACCTAGCTAGAATAGTACCCCATGCCTGTAATCTTGGCCCTGCAGGAGGTTGAGGCAGGAAGATCTCCTGAAATGAGGATTCAGAGGTCACATCACCATTTAAAACCGACACCAACTCGAGGTGCAGTGCTCGCGGGTTGCTACCGCTGGGCGCAGGCAGTCTGTGCGCTCCACTTCCCGTGCCGAGCGCCCTCCCACAGGCTTCCTGCCCTTCCTGTGGTCCCCGGACAAGACACAGGCCACACTTCCAGCCACCTAACCAGGCGGGGGCAGCAAGGCGGCCCAGATGTACCGCCAGCCTGCCCGCAGACAGACCTCAGGTTCTCACCACGGACAGGAGCAAGGATACACACGGGTGAGCAGGCACGATGGCGGGGTCCACGGGCCGAGCCCCTTCAGCTCGGGCACACACTCACAGTGGCATCGCTGCTGGGCTACTTCGGAGCTTTAAGAAAGGTGCCCAAGAATCCCTCCTCATGGGGGAGGGCAAACGCCCGAGTGCTGCGTACACCAGCAACCGAGGCTTGGTCTCAGGGCCGGGCGTGGTGGCTCATGCCTTTAATCGCAGCACGCAGGGTGCTGAGCAGGATGATCACAACTGCAAGCATGGCGCTGCACAACTGTAATCCCAATCTCAAGAGGCTGAGGCAGGAGGGTTTTTGTGAATTTGGAGGCTGGCCCACTACATGGCCAGAACCTGTCCCACAAAATAAAACTGTCAAACAGAACAAAAGACCAGCCAACCAAACACATGTGAAGTGTAAGTCCAGCCTGGCCAGGTCTGTAAGTTGAGACTGTATCAAAACTCCAAAAACTAAAAATAAAAACCGGGTATGGATGTCCATTCCCACCACCAGCACGCCACAAAAACAAGGTGATTCTTTCAGTGGAACCAGCTAAGACTCCAAAGCACGTCAAACTCTACTGCAATCAACATGGAAAGATGTTTCAGTGAAAGTAAAATTTCACTCAGCTAACTGCTCAAAACAAGCAGGTCTACTCTTAAGTATGTTTTATCATTTTAATAAAGTAAATCCAAAACAGAATCTGAGCAGGAAAGAACTGGAGCAGACTACGTTCCCTGACCTACATGACCCACGATGAGGGGCCACTGCGCGGTCTCGGGGCGCAGCACTGGCACCAAGGCACCACGGGGCTGGGCACCCTCCAAAGCGCCGGCTGGCACAAAGCCCACTGTTGGTGTCTGGAAAGTTTCTCTCTGGGTGCATGAGCGTGTCACTGGGACTGAAAAGTGTGACCGTACTGAACCGACTCTCCAGCCCTCTGCTAAGTGCTGAGACGGTGTCACTAAGCTGCAGTCACCCGTGCTGGGCTCCAGCCCTTGATCCTCCCGCCTCAGCCTCCAGGAGGGCGGGGACTTCGGGAGAGCCGCCACGCCAGGCTAGTTCGGCTCTAACGCGCACAGCCCACAGCAGACTGGGCCCAAGCCACATTCTGAGCTGTCTAAGAAGTTCTTCTTTCTTATTTTAAACAGAACATTTCCAGGGATATAAAGTGTTCCTTTGCAGAGTAACTGTTAGCAATAAAAGTACAGTAACAATGTTCTCGTGATGAAATTTACAATGCATGGTTGTAAAAGAATTCCACCATGAATTTCTCAATTTAGGCTAAAAATAAACCAACACATTAATCCATCCTTGGATGTATATACTGTCTTATCTTGACTGTAACGGGCCCTTACAATGGATACATTTTAAAATATTTTACATACATTAAGGAAACCACCTGGCTTTTAAAAGTATATATAAGCCAGGCATGGTGGCACCTGTCTATAATCCCAGCACTCAGGAGGCTGAGGCAGAAGGACTGCCTTGAGCCTGGGCTATGTTAGCAAGTCCAAGCCAGCCTGAACTACATAGAGAGCTCCTGTCTCAAGAGGAGGAGACAGATCTCCTGCACGTGTTTGGTATGTGTGTGTGTGTGTGTGTGTGTGTGTGAGAGAGAGAGAGAGAGAGAGAGAGAGACAGAGAGAGACAGAGAGAGAAACTCAAAGTTTCCTCAGTAAGACTCCCAGAAAACCAAGATTCAGATAAGGTACCCTGCACAAAGAACACTTTAAAAAAGAAGCATCTGTCACCCAACCAACACCAGAAGACAACATTGGATTTCTGGTGACACTGCACACTCACGGCAGGTGAACACTCAGCTCGAGGTTGCGCCCAGCCCCGCCTTCCTCCTATTAAGACACTAACTTTAGGCTGAACTTGTATAATCTTCCTTCTTCTGTCCAGAGCTGACGTCGGTGTCCTACAACACTCAATAAAACCCATCTACTCAACCCGAAAGTTGTTAAAAAGGAAAAACCCTAAGTGATTCACAAATGCTTTCTTACAGTTTAAGAAATAAAAGAGCAACAGTACAAAGTATATACAAACAGGGACCGTGGCGCCAAAGGCGTACAACAGCTGTGACACATGACAGGTTCATCAAACAGTGGCATAGGAGTACTTGAACAAAAGGTAAGAAAGAGAAATGGAATTTGTAAGTGGCAGAGGCTTGTGAGAGGAACGAACTTTCCTCTTCCTTTCTTACCCCTCTCTCCTCCCGATTGGCTCCCACACCGTCTGGAGCTAGCCAAGGTCCAGGACAGGGCTTCCTAGCTGTCCCCGCACACCTGGGGTCTGTCCCTCAGCACCCTGTCACCGTCGTGAGCCCCGCCTGCCTCAGCGCCTGCCCCTGCTTCACTGTACCTGCTATCTGCATGGCTACGGGGTCCTCTGACACCGGAACGAGCCCTTCTTTGACTTCAACCTGCTTCTCAGAGACCAGGGGAGATGGGGCGGGAGGGGAACACTTAGCTTCCACATATGCCACGGGTGAGGAGGGAGGGGGCTTGGCATCGTGAAAGAGGCTGGCCCAGGACTTGGCGGGCTGGCCCACAGGGAGGGGCGTGGAGAGGGCGCCGTTGGCAGGCAGGGACACGTGCCCCAGCCTGGCAGTGTCCGAGTCCAGGCTCTCGGCAGCCTGTGGCTCCCTGTTGGCAGCCGGGCCCACACCCGAAGGTTCAAGTATTTGTCCGTTGGGGACAATGAAGTCCTCAGTAGTATGTGTGGCGCAGAGTGGGGCCACAGCTGTCCTCGGCAGATGCTCTGAGAGCGGGCAGACCTGCTCAGAACCTGTCCCCTGCCCCACAGTCCTGCCAGCACCATCCAGGGTGATGGGGAAAGGACTGTCAGCCACAGTGTCACTGATGCAGTCCAAAGGGTTCTTAGGGCTGTCACAAGTCCTGGGCGAAACCGGCGGGAGCACGTCACCCCCAAACTCCGTGTCCTCGGTGCCCACTCCACCAGGGCCTGCTGCACCAGCATGGCCATTGACCAGCGCCTCTGAGGAAACGCTCTCATCCACACCATCCTTTAGGTAGCTGTAATACCCTGGCGGTCGCTTCTTCTTCCTCTTCCGCTCCCTCTGTCCTAGGACTCCTGGGCCGCAGGGATGCTCCAGGGCCTCCACCTCCACTTCAGCCTCGGCGGGCGGGCCGCTGTCCAGGGCCGGGCCCGGGCCAGGGTGCTCGAGACAGTGGGAGTTGGCCTCCTGGCCTAGCCCATGTGGGGTCTTTTTGGAAGCTGTGCAACCGAGGATAAACTCAGGGGCCTGGGGGTTCAGTGTGCTTGAAATACTGTAGCTGGGGGTGCTTGGCAGACCATCGCTGGGCTCCATCACTTCGGTAACACCGAACTCGATTCTCTGATATGCTGGTCCTGTTTGGAGAGAACACGGTTAGTAAGCACTGCACTGGGACCGCACATCTACAGGCTGTCAAAGTAGTCAGGACTCCCTTCCTGTCTGAAAACCCAAGAGATTACTAGCCTAATTAAAAAAGCTGCATTTCTTGTTTATGCTGAATAATTTGCTGAAAATAAACGTCTATAAAATTATATTTAGGCATGTGAAAAACAGAAGCCTGCCTTTCTCTTCCACTCTCTGGGAAACTAAGAACAATGTCGGAAGACAAATAGAAAGCAGTCTGTCGCAGTACCAACCTGTCCTGGCTGTTGGGGAGGCAGCGCGGGAGCTGGGGGAGGGGTGGGCTGGTGGGCGAGGGCAGCATAGGACGCCCCGACAACACTCGCTTCATCCCAATGGCTTCTGGCGTGCTTGCAACAGGGAACGAGCACTTTGGACGGCCACACTTTGAAAAGGTGACGACAGGGACACAGGCCTGTGTTGGATAGCTTCTCCACTAGGCAAACAGCCCGGAATCCTGCACGGGCCAGGGCCACCCAAGACCCTCAGTGAGCAAGGCCGGCAGCTGCCCCTGCAGTACAGCATGAACGGCCTCTGACAAACGTGCGCAGGTTTACCCACGTGTGGGGAAGCCTCTTCCCAAAACACCAACAGGTAAATGTGGACTCTAAACTTCCCTGCAAGTTTTCAGTACTTCCTCCTGGTAGACAAAATCTGCACATTTCATTTGTGCTAACACGTACGTTTCTGTGGTAGTCCCTACCTCCAAACTCAGGCAGCCTATCGGGACTGCTGTGGTGTCTAACAGACCTGCAGCAAGGCTGCTGCTGTTTCCCATTATTTCCCCTCTGATGACGAGGCTGTACGTGTGGCATCACTGGAAGGATAGGCGCCTTAGGAGTCACTTTTAGTGTGTAAAGATAAAGATGCCTTCAAGTGTGTTATAAGGAACCAATTTTTTTTCAGGCATATTACTTCAATTAAAGAATCATAATGTTAAAGAATGGCCTTCTAAACGCTAGGTGTGGTGGCACATGCCTGTAATCCCAGCACTCGGGAGGCTGAGGCAGGAGGATCACTATGAGTTCGAGACCAGCCTGGGCTAGAAAGTGAGCTCGAGGGCAGCCTGAACTGCACAGTGAGACCCTGTCTCAAAAAGACACACACAGACACACAGACACAGACACACACAAGAATGGCCTACTGTAGAGAACTCAATACACTGTACCTTGAAAAGACCTATAGAAGGCTTGGGGGGGGGTGACCAGTTATGTGGCATTAGTGGACAACAGGAGGACAGGGGCCTAAACACACTCTCGTAAGTTAAGTCCTCGTGCATTTGGGGCTCACAGCTGGGACAAGGGGCTCAATTCTGTCTGAAACAGCACCAGGGTTCTCGGAAGAGGACAGATCATAATTATACTGAGCAGCAAGTTGACGTAAGGCCACCAAAAGGACACTGGTTCCTGTGGACACGGCTTTTTGTTTTCGTACTTTGAGAAGAATCACTGGAGGCAAGCTAACTTGTTACTACAGATACTCCTCCTCCGACGGCCTATTTATTGACTGCTCCGACTCTGCCTTTTCTCCTTAGCAGTTCTGTGTGTCTCAGTCTTTGTTGCCCAGTACACTGTGTCCTTTTGTGGACGGTGCTACACCACACAGCACCATGTTTTGGGTTACAGCACTGAACTAAGAGTTATGCAAATCGAAGTCCTCCAGCTGGAGCTCCCTTGGACCACTTCTTTGTCCCGAATGTAGCAATGCACAGGTCACACACCAGTCCTCAGTTCCCGACCAGCCCGTGTAGTGAGCTCGGTCACTGAGCCAGAAGGGCCTGCCTGCTCCAGGAACACCTAGCCCCACTCCTCATTAGAGCTGCACACCACCTGGCTGAAACTGGGCCTGGGGTTCACTGGGAAATCACACTAAGACCGAGCAGCCAGGGTACTGTGCAGCCTGGATGGTTTTCAACAGACACAGGGCTTCCAGTCTCGACTCTCTATCTCATCAGAGCATAAAACATTTAGAAAGTGAAGTGACATTAATGAGCTTTTTCACTGTGTCGAGGCTACTTGCAAAACATGCACCCACGCCCCAGCCCCATCTGGAGGCCAGAGCACTGACGGAAGCCTACTAAGGTGGCTTTTGTCTGGTTGTAGCTTTGTTGTTTTGAGACAGAGCCTCACTGTGGCCCAGGATACTGGCCTTGCACCTGCAGCAGTCCTCCTGCCTCAGCCTCCCAAGTGCTAGGATTATAGGTGAGCCACCACACTGGGCCGGAAGCTTTAGCCCAGTCAGTGCTCTGGGAAGACGGGAGCGCCATCTCCGGTCCTGTGGGCAATAGGTTCATCGGGGAGGAGAATCAGCTGAACTAAGACAGCACCCCAGGGCAGCATTCCTCAAAGGGTGCTCACTACAACACAGGCAGCAGCTGCCGGGGTGCCAGGTGCCAGGTGCCAGGTGGCAGCAGGGTGCTGAGGTTGGTGAGGTAAGATCTCCGCTCAGGTAGCTTACTTTTACTAAGTGATGAAGGATGATGCAAAAGGAGAGCAAAATAAGGTCATGAACATCTTTATAAAACAAATGCTTCTGGACGCAAGCAAAGGTAACTGATTTCAACCAGAAGCTAGATGTCTGTGCAACCTGAAGGACAGCTGCATGGAATGGGGTGAGAACAAGCATTCTAAACTGTCTGGAAAAGGCAGAAGTAGAAAAGGGACTGCTGGGCGAGCTCCCCCTGCAGAAGCTGGGCCTGCTGAAGCTGGTGCTGTGCAATGGAGCACGACGAACCGTCTGACATCCTTCATCCAACACATGTACTGAGGGCGCATACCGCGCAGCAGACGGGCAGCTCAGAAACTGACGTGGCTGGGTCAGTGGGAAGAGGCAGACAGTGAATGGGCAGGCACTGTGAGGGAGACAAAGGAGCAGAAATACAGAGGGCGAGCCACAGAGGCTGCAGAGGAATGGCCACCCAGGTGACCTGTCACCAAGCACACAAGCAGGTGGCATGGTCCCAGCTGTGTCCAGCAGAGTGGAAGATGGATTAAAGCAGACAAGAACAGGGAATAGAGGAAAAGAGTCAAGAAGCAGTGACTAAAAAGGTACAACAGCCTGGCAGGAGGGAGGAACGAGGGTGGGGACCCACGAGATCAAGGACTAGGGATTGGGAATAGGGAGGTCCCAGGAGAAGGCTGGCAGTGGGCCTCCTGCATGCACAGATGCACAAGCAGCCAGAGGGGAGCTGTGTAGGTGCAGGCGCGGGTGCCGGGGGCAAGGTGGAGGGGGCTTGGCAGCTGGCTGCAGGACCCTAGAGCTTTACTTATCCATCGATCATCCTGAGAGCCTGTGAAATCTGTCCCATCCTGTATGGTCTCCCGTACTACTGCTTCTTATAAAACTCATGTTACTGTGCAAAAAAAGCTTGGTGAATCTCTCTACACTCTCTATACTGAAACATAAGCCATAAATAAACTCCTTCCAAGTCTAGCCACGCCACACTTGGTCTCTAATCCAACCTTCCCAAGAAAATGCTTTCCTCCAGCTGCTGTGCCCACACGGGTCCTTCCTGGGCACCACACTGCTGGGGCCTCCAGTGCTGGGGCTGACACAGCACCAGTGACTGTGCCTGGTTGGCACTAGCCCAGCAACCCAACAGCCCTGGGGGTGAGGGCAGCATCCAAATGCCCAGGGGACCTGCAACCATGGGATGGGAGTGCACACTGTGAGAGCAAACACCCTGAGCAGCTCGGACGTAAGGAGCACACTCGCTCTAGCCAGCCACCCTGGGCCCAGCACCACAGCAGCAGCAAGACTGGGCAGCCCCTTCAGGGCCTGCACAGGTCACTACAGCAAGCGATGGCAAGTCACACACCTGTGGCACTGAGAACTGCTAAAAAAGAGCTTGCTGAATCTCAATGCCTGGCACTTTGAGGTACGAAGCAAACCCCACAGTCAGAGCCCTCAGGGTTAAACACACTACAGCTCACCATGAGCACTTGTCGCTGGAAGGAGACGCTGTGCTCACAAGTCCACACCGAGAGCTGGCACTGTTGGCAGCCTGCCCAGCCGGCACGCACACTGGCATCCAGTGAGGGGGGGAGGGGAGCTTACCATCAGGTAGTGCGTCCGCAGCCTGAGTGCCACACAGCGCTGTCCCACTGTACGGAGGGAGCTGCACGGGAATTGGAAAACAAGTTTCAATTCAGCAGAACATTAACAGCACGCGCTACCGCATCTACACCACACACCGGGACTCCACTCAGCACCATCTTCTCGGGACTCCGTTTACCAGAACGGCACACACGCCGAGTCAGGGAGCCGCGGCACCTCTGGGCACTTTGACGGGAGACCACCACAGGATGCTGTGGGCCATTCTCCACTGTCACACACACTCAAACACGGGGCGCAGAAGCTGACAGCCAGCTCCACTGTGCACAAGCAGCCCTCACGCGCGGCTTCAGGGGTGGCCAGCTTCCCTCTGCATGGCCCACGGCCACCCGCACTTCCTGTCTCCCAGCAGGGCAGCCCGGCAGGTAGGGGCCCACAGCGCCCTCCAAGGGGCAGGGACCTGGGAGCTGAGATTCCCCGTCCAATGCCGTGCGCTCAGACGACAGAACAAACACCAGAGTCTGGCTGGGGAGAGAGAAGGCAGATGGCACTGGTCTGGCTTCCTTGTAAAAAGCAGCACGTTCTATGAAGTCCTCCAACACCTCCCCTGTGAGCCACTCCGTATTCATTAATCAAGAGCTGGGGATACCTGACAGGGCACATTTGGGGTGAGCAGGTGCCGCAGGCAGAAGGCGGAGGTAAAAGAGACCTGACCGCTACCAGGAGGGACAGAAATGCACACCACCTGGGCAGCCCAGCTTCTCTCAGACCTTTGGAGGCCTGGAAATGGCTGTGGGACGAACTCTCAGCAAGACTAACCGCTGGCTACAGGGGTAAAAGCTTATCTCCCCAGAAGCCTTCAATTCTCTCTCCAGAGAATTACTGCAAACAGGAAGCTAACAAGAACAGAAACGGTGATTTGAGAAGAACTCAAAGCTTTGGGACTTGGAGCTGCACGTTTCCCCCACCAGGGGGCAGCCCAGCACACAGCAGGGACACCAACCACAGGCTGGTTGGAGACCAGACCCAAAGCAGCAAGTGTGCCTGGGAGGGCAGCGCGCACCAGGGTCTGGGGAAGTACAACACACAGCCTGTGCCTCCTGCTACGACACTCTGGGTCCCTGGATCCCTGGAGACGGACATCTGAACCGTCTTGAGGCACAAAAAGGGGTGGAAGTGACTATGCACGAGAAATCACCGTAACATCAAGAAACCCTCTTTTAACAGGAGACCCCCCCCCCTTCCAATTCAGGATTGGGCATCCGAGATAAATACACATTTCTCAGATGAAGAGGTACAAAGAGGAAATGACTATGTGACAAAGATGCTCACCATCATTGGTCCTTTGAGAGACGCAAATTAAAACAACGCTGAGATTCCACCTCACCCAGAAAGAATGGCTGTTACCAAGAAATCATCCGGGATTTCTGGTGGGGCTGTGGGGAAAAGGACCCTTCTCCACTGTGGGTGGGAGTGCAGACTGGTGCAGTCACAGAGGAGAGTCCTCAAAACCCTAGGACCAGAGGGCCCATCTGAGCCAGCCATCCCCTGCTGGGCATCTTCCTGGAGGAGCTGAGAGCACTGGCCCACTGACGCCCAGTGGACAGCGGCTTAGGCTGTAAGAGCAGAATCCGGGAAACAGCCCCTCTGCCCATCACTGAGGAGTGGACAAAAGGATGCAGTGTTTTTAAACAATGGTGTACTACTCAACCAGAAGAGTGAACGTGAGACGTTTATAACTAAATAAATGGACTCTTGAGACCATACCCTTCAAGTGAAATAAATCAGACACGTGTGTAAATACTGCATTGTCTCTCAGGTGTGAGAAACTGAACGTGTGCATAACGACCAACGTGTGTAACAGAAATAGGAAGCAACTGGTCAAAGGAAAAGGCGGGGGAGGAAGGAAGGGAAAAGAAAAAAATGAGAGAAGAGGGACAAAATGGAAACAAAGCTTTGTAAATAAGGTTGGGAAGAGGGACTGAAAGGGAGGAATAGGGAAAAAAGGGGAATCCAGACTGATCACACACAGCTGCAGACTCTACGGTGAGCGTGACTGTTAAGGCGACCTCCACTGCATCAATACACTTAAGACAACCTGATTTTTGAGTTTCATCAGAACGAGCAGCTGTCCATACTTACTGTACTTTGTTCCGCCTGGAGAAGACAGGAAAACCTCCAGTCCTGAGAGCAGAGGCAGGACAGTCAGACCACGCTGGTGGGCAACTTAGCACAGTGTGGTCTGAATGCGGGTCTTCCCTGGAGTCATGCAGCTAACCCAAAGCTGTAAGGTAACGAGCCTCACAGTGGTGTTGAGAAGCCATCAGGGTTAGGTGAGTCCTCAGATGGAGCCCTCACGACGGAATCCTCGTGACACCAGGAGAGGGACACAGACAAGACAGCGGCACTCTCCCAGGGCTCCACAGCAAGGCCAGACTCAAACAAGGCTCTGGACCTTGTACCTCTGAACTATGAGCTCAAATCAATCTCTTCTCTTTAAACTTAATCCACCTTGGGCATCTCATTACAGTGGAACGAAGAACAGACCAACCAGACAACACTGACCGGAAACACGGTCAGAGCCTTGGGTGCTACTCCAGCTGCGTTCAGTGCCTCCAGAAGGAGGGGTCTTGCTTCCATGGACACCAGACAGGAAGCCAGCGTTCAAGTAACCATGGTGTCTTCAAGTCTCTTTCTAGCACTGTCACTGTTTCACCTTGCACTGAAAGGACTTCACAAACCAGGCAGGACTCCCTACTTTGTTTTTGCTGTTTTAGACAGGGTCTTGTTATATGTTTCAGGCTGGACTATGTACCCTAAGCTGGCCTCAAACCAAGGCAACCCTTCTGCCTCAGTCTACCAATCTCTGAGATTATGGCATGCTCGCCCACGCCCAGCTATGACTTCCTACACTGAAATCACACTGGAACACCAAATTGAGAACAACTGTCTTAACTGCACACTGACCCCTTCAACACAGATGCATGTGGCCTGCTCATCACAAGGACACTTACAGGCTGTATGGTACAGTGACAACTGCTGGGCGACTTGTAACACCAGCTAAACTGAATCGGCATGGTCTGGGTGCGGAGGGCCCGCCTGAGGACTGCCGCCAACATAAAAGGAGAGCTGGGGAGGAAGAGGCGGGCTGCTGGTCCTCCTGCTGCCGCTGGCTCTCCTGGAGGAGCCTGCTGAGCTTCTCTCCGGCTATGAACTTAGCTGTTCGCATCATCGGAGGAGCTCGGAGTCTTGTCACTGAAAGTGGCTGCGGTTCGCTTTGGGGGAGCGCTGGTCCTTACTCTGAGCATCATTTCCTGGCTCCAGAGGGGAAGATGTGTGCTGTTCAATCTCCAGGAGAAGCTTGTCACCTGGCTTCCTGATAGGAACCCGCTGTTGTCATCCTGGGAGGAGCTCGGGACCTCCACTGTCACTGGGGATGGCCGTGTACTTTTCAGGGGAGCCCTGGTTCTTAATTTGAGTGTCGCTTCCTGGCTCCAGTACAGAACAGTCAACCTACTGGCACAGCTCCTTCACCCCGCTGGCACAGACTTTCTAGCTTCCACCACTGACCTTTGGGCCTTCCCAGATCCGTGAAACAGACTTGCATGAGTCTTTGTCATGGGCTCTAGGCCGCCAGCTGGACTCATATAGGATCAGAGCCCTCTGCTGGATTCTTTGGGTCTTAGTATGTGGAGATTTCCTGCATTTTTTTTTTCTATCTGACTCTGGGTGTTTATTATACAATAATTCTATAAACTATGTAGCCTGTATTAAATTGTGTTCCTTGCAAACCCTGACTACAACAGGCTGTATGTACTACCTTCCCCGGCACTTACTCATTTAGAAATGGCTGAGGTTTGTGTATTGCCTCCTGGATTGAGACTCTGGGTAATTTCAGCAATAATGAATATTTCCTCCCTAATTTTAGGCATCAATGACATTATTATTGGCCGAGGTACCACATGCTTATTAATAAGTTGAATGCATCTCTTTCCATTGGAGAAATTCATTTTTACATCATCCTGGCTTACAAATTGGAGCACAGCTCTATAAAAAATACCAGTTACCTTTAAAACTTAATAATAGGGGCCAGGGATATGTATCTCTGTGGCACAGTGCCTGCCTGGCAAGCATGAAGGCCCTGAGTTCGATTCCTGGTCCCCTAAAAAATAAATTTTTTTAAAAAATTAATATTTTAGAATGTATACACAAATTGCTTGTTTCTCTTAATTCTATAACACTCCTGGCCAGGCTACCTTGCCAGGGGCAAGCTTTCTAGCACACAAACTAAAAGACAAAAAGCTCTCAGGTGCCAGAAGCAGGGTTTCGTTTCTTTTCTTTTCTTTTCTTTTCTTTTCCCCTCCCTCCCTTCTTTCTTTCTTTTTCTTTTTATTTTTTTTTTTCACCGACAATGCAGCCTTCATTGGTCAATGGTTTCTAGAGGTGGTGGCCTTGCAGACCCTGCCTCTGCCCCTAGGGTCTTCTGAAAGGATGGGAAAAGGCATCTCTCAGAAGGTGAAGGCCTGTGCCCGTAGCACCATAGGGGTTGGAGGCAGCGGCAGTACAGAGGTTCCGGGGGCAGATCTGGGCTCAGCTGCTGTCCAGTCCTCAGGCCGTCCGGGCATCAGTAATAATGCATACAGCCCAGCGTGCCCGTGGAGCCCGAACCCAGCGTGCCGGTGCCCAGCAGGTCCGGCTGCCCAGTACGCCAGATCTCCCGCAGGATCCGCTTGCGCTCCTCCAGCCGCTGCGCGCGCTCCAACTCCTCCACCAATGTGAAAACATTGACGCCAAGAGGCCCATCGGGCTCCACGGACAGCTCAGGGCCCGGCAGCGTGTCGTCCGGACCCAACCGCGTCATCGTGTCCTTGTCGTCGTCATCGGGCTCCAGGGTGCTGCTGCGGGGGTCCTGGCAAGGAGCGGGGCCCCGAGGCCGAGGGCGGGGCGCGCAGGAGATGCTGATGACCAGGAGGCACAGCCCAAAGCAGCAGCCCAAAGCAGACGCTCAGCACGAAGTAGAGGCCAAAGCTTTCGGGGTTTGTGCGGATGTGTGCGTAGGCGGCCAGGCTGTTGCTGAGCAGCTCCATGTCCCTTCGGGGGGTATCCATGCTGCTTGGGGTGCGGTTCCCAGGCCAGCCCTCAGCGTCCCGCTTCCCCGGCCCTGGCGGGTCCCGAGTCCATCCCTGCGGCCGCATGCACCCGTGACTCCGCCGCTCCAGCCGCGTCCGGTCCCGCTCAGTTCAGGTCCCCGAGGCGGTGGCGGTGGCGGTGGCGGCAATGCAGGCCGAACACGGGGCGATGGACCAGCGGGCGGAAAGTTTCCTCGGAGGAAAGAGGAGGGATGGGGCTGGGCGGGACATCTTTTCTTTTCTTTTCTTTTCTTTTCTTTTCTTTTCTTTTCTTTTCTCTTCTCTTCTCTTCTCTTTTCTCTTCTCTCTCTCTCTCTCTCTCGCTCTCTTTCTTTCTTTCTTTCACCAGGGATGGAACTCACGACTGTGTGTTTACAAGGGAGGCACTTATGCCGCTGAGCTAAATCCCCGGCCCTAGGAGCAAGGTTTCTGCAAGAAGGCAGAACGCTTTTACATTCTACCATCCTGCATTTCTTAATTCTGGGTGAACAGTTCTCAGCTCCGCAGAACAGAAAAGCTTTACCAGATTCCCAATGGCAAAAAACCCATTGAGAGCTGGGCCAGGTCACTGATGCAAGCCTTGCAGAGCGTTCAAAGACACAGACAGCCCACTGAGGCCCACTACAGGCTCCACGCTGGGCTGGAGCCCACGGGCCTCAGGCAGAGCCCTGCTTGGCATGTCTGAGGCCAGGGAGGAACCATGAGTCCTCTAAAAAGACCAGGGATGCAGTGAAGTGCAAGGCCACTGCTCCCCCACAACCCCACACCAGCCAGGAACCCCTGGGAAATACACAACCCCAAGAGACTCCCACACCACAATGCTGGGAAGAACTCAATCCGATTATGCTAGTCTGTGTCTCCCCTTGGTGAACACACCTCTGTTGTGCCCCTCCAACTTTAATACTCAGGAACCAGAGAAACAAACTTCAGACATGCTGAGATGCCTCTCTCTGTCTCTGAGTGCACTCTCCCCCATCCTCACTGTGTCCTTCAGGCCAGCCTTGAAATCAACCAGGTTGGCCTCAAACTTGGGGTGACCTTCCTGCCTCACCTTCCCAAGGGCTGGGATGCAGATTTGCACCACTCCGCCCAGCTACACTAAGATTTCTAAAGCTAGAAATGTCTGGTGACCACCATTAGTTCTCCCAATAATAGATGGAGTTTACCTACCACATGCATCAGGAATATCTACTGCACCGACATCTGTCACACCCCCGGCATCAGACTAGACATTAGCTGATCGTCCAACATTTCTGTAAAGTCAGTAAACGGTCTCCATGTTGGGGGAGGGGCAGGAGGGGAAAGAGGCAGAAGGCATGAAGGAAGTCGCCCAGGAAACTGGTGAAGCGGCAGAGTGGGGCCGACGCCTCGTCTTCAGCCTAGAAACATGGTGCAGGGCTGTGCTCCCACAGCTGAAAGCCCAGCAGGCTTTGCCAGCTCTGAAATCCTTAGAGGGCAGCCCAATCCTGCTGTTCCTGTCCGGTACCATCATACCTTCCTGTGATTCAAAGACTCACAATACCCAGCTTGAATTCTCCTTCTTCCTGGCTCAGACTCCCTGGTCCCTTAACACAGCAGTATCAGTAACCACAAGAGGTGGCAACGACACTGAACTGAATGGATTCACCTTCCACAGACTTCAGCCCTGCACAGTGGCTTGGTGGGACCCAGGCCTGGCCTCTGATCCCACTCCGGAGTGAACTCCCCCTGCTCATTTTACCTGGCACAAAAACTCTTTATCCATAAGTATTTAATGTGCATGCAAATATATGCTTAGGAGTATTTATCAATTTAAAAGGCTAGGGGTAGGTATCATTAAAAATTAACTAGGTGCCTGTAATTCCGGCACTTGGGAGGCTGCAAACTGGAAGCCAGCCTAGTACATTCAAAGCGAGTTCCAGGCTAGTCTGAACTACATAGTGAAACCCTGTCTCAAAAAAAAAGTAAACTGCGGCCGGGGATAAACAGCTCAGCAGCACAAACAGCTGGCAAGCAAAGGTCCTGAGTTTGATTCCCTGTACAAAAATAAAAAGCTAGGGCTGGGGATTTAGCTCAGTAGCTTAAGTGCCTGCCTGGCAAGCATGAGCTCATGAGTTCAATCCCCGGTACCAAAAACCAGAAATAAATAAAAATAAAAAGCTAGCTAAGGCTGGGTCCTCGTGGCACATGCCTTGAACCAAGGCACCAAGTCTGGGACCGGAAACAGGAAGCAGGAGGACCATAAGTTTGAGCTCTGCCTGAGCAACACAGTGTGAGGCTGTCTCCAAACAACGGAAAGGAGCTGGGGACTTAGCTCAGCAGCGTAAGCATAAGCACCTGCCTTACAAACATGGGTTATGAGTTTGATCGCCAGTACCAATTAAAACAAACAAACAAACAACAATGGAAAGAGCTGGGCATGGAGCTCCAAGGCAGAGCGCTTGCCTGTATGCACAAACCTCTGGGCTCCATAAAAAATTAACATTTTACTTGATACACACTTATTTCTCTTTCCCCCCTTTTTGCATTTCCAGTGGTTTCATATCTGAAATATGAATCTGAGCCAGGCACAGCAGCACACGCCTGTCATTCTAACCCTCGGAAGGCACAGGTAAGAGGTTTGCCACAAATTCAAGGCCAGCCTGAACTACAGAACAAGTCCTCTAAAAGGAAAAAAACAAAAGCAATATACATTCCTAAGAAGTTAGGCATGGTGGCACATGCCTGCAATCCCAGCACTTGGCAAGGCTGAGGGTGGAGGATGCTGTGAGTTGAGACCAGCCTGGGCTACACAGTGGGCTTAAGGCCAGCGTGAACTACATAACTACATATTGAGGACCTAAAAGGTTCTCAGTAGGAAAACAAGGAAATCATGGCTCATTCTGCAGATGGTGCTAACTCTAAACTCAAAGAACAAGAACAAATGTATGAAAGTAGATACACAGGAAGAGTATAACAGCTGAATGTAAATGACAAGAGGGTGAACACTGCATTTCAAAGACACAGGACCCCTGGGGACCCCCAACCCCACCCCGGTCTGCCTGGTCCAGTGCAAAGTGAAGGCCACAGCCCATGGCCAGAGCCAAAGCCCGCGGTCACCCTGGGGAGACAGGGACGAGGCAGAGAGGCTGGCGCAGCTCCCTCCACACCTATGAGCTCTAATGGAGTCTTTAAAAGTCCAAAGCAAGTGGCCCTGAAGCAAGGCCAGCAGACTGCTGTAGCTGTTGTCAGCAGTTTTAAAGAGGAGCCTAAAGAGAATTCTTTCTGTGGTCTGTTGGCCATTTCAGAACTTTGGAAATGGAATGGTCAATTCATCAGAAAGAAATAGCAGGTGAGTATGGCAGACTTTAGGGGGCCTGCAGGGGAAAGACCCTGGCGCCTTGGGACCTGCACCATACGGTTGACTCGGGGTGCCGGGAGAACAAGGAACTCCCCCCATCTCTGGGGGTGGCTGAGAGTGTGGCAGACTTTTGGAGGCCTGAAGGAGAGAAACCCTGGTGCATCAGGACCTGCACAGTGAGGTTGACTTGGGGTGCTGGGAGAACAAGGAACTCCTCCTCTCTCCGGGGGGTGGCTGAGAGTATGGCAGACTTTCGGCGGCCTGAAGGAGAGAAACCCTGGCACATCAGGACCAGCACAGTGAGGCTGACTCGGGGTGCCGGGAGAACAAGGAACTCCCCCCATCTCTGAGGGTGGCTGAGAGTGTGGCAGACTTTCGGCAGCCTGAAGGAGAGAAACCCTGGTTCATCAGGACCTGCACGGTGCAGTTGACTCGGGGTGCCTGGAGAACAAGGAACTCCTCCTCTCTCTTGGGGGGCAGCTGAGAGTATGGCAGACTTTCGGCGGCCCCAAGGAGACAGACCCTGGCGCATGGAGACCTGCACCATGCGGTTGACTCGGGGTGCCGGGAGAACAAGGAACTCCCCCCATCTCTGGGGGTGGCTGAGAGTGTGGCAGACTTTTGGAGGCCTGAAGGAGAGAAACCTTGGTGCATCAGGACCTGCACAGTGAGGTTGACTTGGGGTGCTGGGAGAACAAGGAACTC
>PVJX010000746.1:5324-214748 GCA_004027295.1 Dolichotis patagonum | reverse complement strand
AACTCACTCAACCACCTTATCTTTGATAAAGGGGCCAAACATGTTCGCTGGAAGAATGACAGTCTCTTCAACAAATGGTGCTGGAAAAATTGGCTATCCATATGCAGAAGACTAAAACTAGACCCATGCCTATCACCATGTACTAAACTAAAATCTAAATGGATCAAAGATCTAAATCTTAAAACAGAAACACTAAATCTGTTGGAAGACAAAGTAGGTAAAAACCTCGAAGATATAGGGGTAGGTAGAGACTTCACGAACAAGAACCAAACTACATGGGAAATACTTCCCAGAATCAATAACTGGGACCATATCTTATTAAAGAGTTTCTGCATGTCAAAAGAGATTTCCAGCAGAGTGAAAAGAAAACCCACAAATTGGGAAAAAAGTCTTAATGGATTGTCCCTCAGACAAAGGACTTCTGTCTAGAACTTACTAGAATTTTAAGGGCTGGGGATTTAGCTCAGTGGCTTAAGCGCCTGCTTGGCAAGCCCAAGGTTGTGAGTTCAATCCCCAGTACCAAAAAAAAAAAAAAGAATTTAAAAAAATCAGACCCTCAAAATTCAAAGACCCAATCCAAAAATGGGCATCTGAAATGAATACACAGTTCCCAGATGAAGAAATACGAATGGCAAATAAATACATGAAAAAATGTTCATCATCATTAGTCATTAGAGAAATGCAAATTAAAACTACACTGAGATTCCATCTCACTCCAGAAAGAATGGCCAGGATAGAAAATACTACCAACAAGTGCTGGAGAGGCTGTGGTGAAAAAGGAACTCTTCTGCACTGTTGGTGGGAGTGTAGACTGGTGTAGCCACTGTGGAGGTCAGTCTGGAGATCCCTCAAAAAGCTGGGTTTGGAAGTCCCATTTGACCCAGCTATTCCGCTTCTAGGCATATTCCAAGAAAAACTGAAAACATCATACCACAGTGATATATGTGCACCCATGTTTATAGCAGCACAATTTGTAATAGCCAGATCTTGGAAACAACCTAAGTGCCCATCAACTGAGGAATAGATAAAAAAGTTGTGGTATTTTTATACAATGGAGTACTACTCAGCTATCAAGAATGATCACATTGAGATATTTATAAATAAATGGACACGACTTGAGACCATACTCATAAGCGAAATAAACCAAACACACATGTGTAAACACCGTATAGTCTCCCTAGTATGAGAGTTGGTAAGAGTATATAAGATTTTATAGTAATCATGATTCCCCATTTCATTGCTTTGAAGCCTTTCAATGTTTTCATTCATCAGTTGGAATGGTTTTAATCTGTTTTGTTTGACTTTATTATGCGTGATGGTATGAACAGCGGTTTTGAAGAAAACAAAACATTATGGCAGCCACTGCTGATTTAATATCGTCTTCCTTAGAAGTCCTACCATGCTTCTACTCTGCTATTACCATCGGTTCTATCATGTTGTGTCTTATTGTGATTTTAATATATGTGATAGTATAAACAAATCTTTTTATTCAAAATGAGATATTATAGTAGCCATTGATCATAGTTATTCGGTTCAGAATGTCCTGTAATCCTTTCATTCTCTTGAACAGTTTTATACTATTGTGTTATGTTTGATATTATTGTATCTGAAACTATGCTCAACTATAGCAGAGAAAGAGATATTTTCACAGCTACTGTTAATGTCCGGTTGTCTTGTTGTACAGTGTTATGTTGCTTATGTTGTTCTGTTCTGATCTGCTTTGTTCTGCCCTCTTTTGTTTTATTCCTTTTAAAATAAAAAAAAGTAATAAGAACTGTAGGAGTAATAAAACCCAAAATGCATAATTGCTACGGTAAAAGAGAGAGCAAAAGAAAGTGTGCTAAAGGATATAACTGCATGTATGTTTAAGTGTGGAAGATAGATGACCATACTACTGTTTTTGTTAGATTGTTGAGCAGAACTGTTAATACTCTCACTGTTTGAATGTCTACTTTGTATGCTTTAATTTTGTAACTTGAACAACTATTTCCAAGATGACAGTATATAATTTATCAAATAGTGATTTCTTAGTGGTTTGTTGTTGTTGTTGTTGTTATTTTCTTTTTTTCCTTTGGAATTCTGTATTGTTGCTACCCCTTTTTCTGTTTTGTTTGGTTGGTTTTTTTTCTTTCTAAATAAATTTTTTTTTAAATTTAAAAAATAATAAATTAATTTAAAAAAGACTTTTCTGAATGAGAAAAACTGCCCTCAATTAGCATCAAACATGGAATGACACTATTTTAAATTAGCTGCCTCTGCTGTCATCATATTTCTTAGTGAACTAAACCTATAATTAAAGGGCAAATCAATGCTGATAAGTAAAACTGGTACAGTATTCTGGTTCAGTCATCATAATGACAAATAATTCTTACATGGAATGTCAAGTTTCTCTACCTCTTCCTGAATTATCAAAAGCTAAAATTAGAAGTGAGCTATCTATTCCCACACAGATCTCAAGAGATGTCTTTGCTGAACTCAAAACTATATAATTCTGGCAGCAACTTTTTCTCAGATTTCTATACAAATACAAGGAGACTTTCCATAGTTCTGGAGTTATTTATCTAAAATATTGAAAAGCAGTCACCTAAATTTCAATTGGAAATAATTACATTACAATATAATGACACGCTTAAAGGCACATGTCAAAAGAAGGATCGAATAGGACTCTATAAGTGTCTCTGGTATAAATCCTAAGATCCAAAGCCTGGCCTGGGGTGGCGGCATATGCCTGTAATCCCAGCACTTGGGAGGCTGAAGCAAGAAGATTGCCGTGAGTTGAGGCCAGCTTGGGCTACATAGTGAATCCAGGTCAGTCTGAGCTATATAGTGAGACTCTATCTCAAAAAATAAAATCAAGGGCTGGGGATTTAGCTCAGTGGCTTAAGTGCCTGCCTGGCAAGCGCAAGGTCGTGAGTTCAATCCCCAGTACCAAAAAATAAAATAAAATAAAATCAAAAACAAAAACACAAAACACAAGGGCTAGAGAATTCATAAATCCCCAGGAGAAAATGAATGTCACAGTTCAGCAATAGTGAATTTATCCCTTTCTCCACATTCTTGTTCTGAATTATGTGATGCCAACCCATACCACTGAGGGTAATAATCTCCGTGGCCCAGCCTAACAATTCAAATGCTAATTTCATCCAGAAACATCCATGCAGACACAACCAAAGCTCAATTGCTACTGGCTATCTGGGAATCCCCTAGCACAGTCAAAATGATGCATAAATTAACCATCACAATTACTGAGGATTCTCGAGAGTTCTTTGCAGATTATGGATACAAACTCTTTGTTGAATATGTGATTTATAACATCTCCTAAATCTGGCTTATATTTTCATGCTCTTAACAACATCTTTCACAAATGTCTAATATGTATATATGTATTTTTTTCTTTTGCAGACTCTGTCTAAAGATAATAAAGATTTTCGCATACATTATTTGGTAAATGTTTATAATTACATATTTTACATGTGTATCTAGATTTAAGTTATCCATTTTTGAATTAGTTTTTGTACAAAGTATTAAAATTCCATTGAGATTCATTTCTCTTTTGCAAATGAATTTCCAATTGTTCTAACAAATTACTGGAAAGACTACACTTTTCCTATTGAAATCCCTTTGTGTCTTCATCAAAAATTGATTGCCTTTGTTGTATGAATCTATCCTTAAAACTGGTCTATTTCATTGGACAGTCTAATCATTTGTAATACTGGTGAACTCCACCAGTACTACAGTTGTAATTATTGCTATAACTTTGTAATACAGTAAGTCTTAAAACCAGTTACCAGTAGAAGAGATTTACTCTTCTTTTACCAAAGTGTTTTATTATTCTATTATTTTGACTTTCTGTTTTAATTTTATAATCACATTGTCTATATCTATAAACATCCTTCTGAGATTCTGATTAGCATTATATTAAATTTAGAGATTATATTGGTGATAATTGCTATCTTTACTATGCTGAGTCTTCCAGTTCATGGACACATTGTATTTCTCCATTAACTTAGGTCTTTTTTTGGTTTCTTCCAACAATTTCTCATAGTTTTTCATCTGTAGATTCCTTGTATATTATTAGATTTACCACTAAGAATTTATGGAAGTATAGTAAATATTATTTTTCTTTAAGTTTCCAACTGCTCATTGTTATTATATAGAAACACATTTTGATTTAGTGTGAAAATCCATTACCTGAAACTTTATTTAGTTCTGTTGTCCAATCTAGACTTGTTTTGTTTTGTAAATTCCTTGGGATTTTCTACATAAACAATCATGTTGCTGTGGATAAGAGTAGTTTTATTTCCTTGTTTCCAATCTGTGTATCTTTATTTTTTTTTCCTGGCTAGGACTGCCAGTAAACAGAATGTATAAGAGAAAATGTATTTGTTCTTGCTCTTTTGTCATTAGGTAGGATATGAGTGGGATGATTTTTGTAGGTGAACTTTATCAGGTTAAGAAGTTCCCTTCTGTCCTAACTTGCTGAGAGCTTTTAATATGAAGGGATGTTGAATGTTGAGGGTGGAGACATAGCTCAGTTGTACAGTGGTGTGTTTAGCATATAAGAGGCCCTAGATTCCATCCCCAGCACCAAAAAGAGGTAGAAAAGCTGACATTTAAATGCTGCCAAATATATACATGCTTCAATTCATATGACCTAGTTATTTATCCCCTTTAAATTGATGATATGCTGGGCTGCACTTGGGAGGCTGAGGCAGGAGGAGTGCTGCAAGTTCAAGACCAGCCTGAACTACATAGTGAATTCAAGGCCAGGCTGAACTCCAAGGTGAGACCCTGTCTCAAAAATTAATTAATTAATTAATTTAATTGAGAATATGAGTTACAATGATTTTTTTTCCCAAATATTAAAACTACTTTTCTGAAATAAAGCCCATTTAGTCATGGTATGTGTGTGTAATATATAATATATACTTCATACTTAGTATGTACTGCTAAGTTAGATTTGCTAATATTTTGTTGATGATGTTTTGGGCTTCTCTGTTCATGGGATATGTGGGCCTATAGTTTTTTATTTTTTACACTATCTTTGTCTGGCCTTAGTATTAGAATGTGTTAGTTACCTTTCTGCCACTATAACAAAATATCTGAGGTGTTAACTTATAAAAAGAAAAGAGTTATTTTGGAACCAATGTTAAGTGGCCTCATTTCTTTGGGCCTCTGGTGAGGGCAGCATACCACGGCAAAGGCACGTGCCAGACAAAACCACTTCCATCAGAGAGCAGAAAAGGAGAAGGAGGAAGAGACTAGAATCCCACAGTCCCCTCAAGGGTCCCACAAGACAGCAGTGTGCAAACAGCATGTAACAGAAAAGAACTTGCAGCAGTCAGCGCTCCTCGACGAGCCCTTGCAGAGGGAGACAAGGCTAAGGTCTCATCAGCTCCTGGCTCTGTGATAGCCTGAGGCCTGCTGCTCCAGGAGGGATAACAGCAGAATGGCTTCTCCCCATCTCCATGCTGTGGAATCCCCAGCGTACCAGCCAGGTATGCAAGAAGATGAACCATGGCTTCCACCTGGGGTTCAAGGGCAAGGTACAGGGGGGCCTGAGATGGGAATGAGGACTTCTGTTATGGCTTATTTATCCTCCAAAGCCTCATGCACTCATAGGTGGGGCTTTTGGGAGTGATTGGGTCATGACATGAGTGCGGGGATACTGGATTAGTCTGCTGATTGGTTTAGCACAGTTCTGGGTGTGGCTGGATTTACTGAAAACAGAACCCCCAACCTGGGTGTGGGTGGCACCAACCAATAGGCTTGTAACCTGGACAGAATAAAGAGGATGAAGAGGCTCATGCTGCTGCTTCCTGCCTGCCTTCTTACCATGTACTGTCCCTCTGCCACGCCACCCCATCTTGAAGCCAGCCAACTATGGACGCACACCTCTACAGTGAGCTAAAATAAAGCTTTTGTCCTTTAACTTGTGGTATCAGGTATTTTGCCTCAGTAGTGAGAACGTAACTAAGACAACTTGGTTGGGTCTACCTAACAGCTACCATTTCAGGTATCAGGTTCTGACGTGGCAACTGAGTATGAGTACAGTCTCAGTCAGGCAGGGAGACAGGGTCACAGGCTTAGCATGAGTGTATTCCTCCAAGTCTTAGGGATAGGGATTGATCCCTGAGCATATAAACCCAGATGGGTGAAGTCTTGGTGAATGTGCTGCTGTTTCCATGGCAACACCTAAGGCTCCTGTGATGTGCAGTCTGGGGAGAGTGCTCTACTTCCATAGATCAAGCATGAGTGATGTGTCACGGGGCTGGCCATCTGTACTCCCAGCTTCCCTACCTACAGCACACTTTGCTAATTGATCACAGTTTTTGCTCAGTTTGGACAAAGAATCCTTCTTCATACATGGCTTCAAACATCCCCCGTCAATTCCCCCAGAGTTAATATCCGAGGTGCCAAGTATCTCCCACCACCTGCCCTGCCCTCCTAGTCAGAGAAAGTCTGCGGAAGGCCAGTTCACTGCTTATTGGGAGGGGAATACGCTCCGTCATAATGCAAGGCCCTGAGCCCAGCACGATCTGCAGCTCGAGATGCAGCTCCCTGGTAGTGACGTGGTAATGGCCCTTGATGAGACCCCTGTAAGCGCAGGTGTGGCTCCTCCAGAATGCCCGGATGACACGGACAGCGTTGAGCACCTGACAGTAGCGCTGGCGGGCATGCCACATGCGGACCCAGGACTGCAGTCTGACCGCTGCCTGCTCTTCCTTTAAAAACTGTTTCAGCATCACATGCCGTCTCTTGTCCATCATCTTTGCCAGAATCATCCGCCACCAGTACTGAATGACCGAGGCTCTGAGGGCTGCGTGCAGCAGGGCCCGACCCACCAGTGTGCCCCGCCACCAGGCCTGGATCTTTACAGCTGACATCTCTTTCTGGTCTTCTTGGGACTTGAAAAGAAATAAAGGGGACATTCAGACATTCAGTGCATTCTGAATGCACTGGTTCCTCTCCTCCCTTTGCTTCTTTCTCAGCTTCCACTGAAGGTCATCTTTTTTTTCTTTGTTTCTTTTCTTTTTTAGCAGTACTGGGGCTTGAACACAGGGCCTTCACACTGAACTATGTCCTCAGCCCCTTGTATATGTTTTATTTTGAAGGGTTCTACTAAGTCACTAAACTGTCCAGGTAGGGCTTGAACTTTGCAATCCTCCTGCCTCAGCCTCCCAAAGTACTTGGATTACAGGTATGCACCACCACTGCTGGCTGAGAGTCATTTGTAGTGGGTATATTAACATCTTTAGGCTGCTTCTCCTCCTGCAAACAACAGGGAAGGGAGAAGTTAAGAGTGAAGCTATCTTTCTTCCCTCCCCGTTCGTAGCCCCTCGTTCCAGGCTTCCCAGACTTTTTAGATGTCAGAGGGTTCCCTCACCCTGAGAGCTGTGAGGACGTCCCTAACAAGTGTGGCACATCTGGTTTGCTCTTACCATTGGTCACATGTAGGATGGATGTAGATGGTTCAAATCCCTTCAAGTCTGTATTCCTCCAGCCATAGCATGGGCAGAGAGTACAGGGAAACTTGTGATGTCATAAGGGCAGAAATGACTCAAGCTCCAGCTTCGCAACACTTGAGTCTCTCCAACAAGAAAAAGACAAAAGTGATGCCTAGATCTCCACTGGGACCCAGGTGAGGGTGCCAAGGAGGGCCCCTCCCAGCAACATCTTCTCTGCAACCCACGTGAACCACACCAGAAAGCCCAGAGAACTGCCTCTCCCCTTGCCACTTCCACAATGAGGTAAACTTGTCTGGAAGGCCCAGAGACCAGAAACATCAGCAACACAGCAGGGTCCCAACCAAGGCGGATAGGACAGACAGGTAGGACTAGTGGCATAAAAAGTCCAAAGCAACAATGACAGTATGAGCCCAGAGGTGGTAAGTTAGGTGAACCAGTATCGTGCTTGGGAACTAAGACACACAGAACAGAAACAGGCAGGTGGGGCTGCCGCATTCCTTCTTTCTCTCTTTTTTTTTCTTTTTCTTTTTTTCTCTCTTTTTCTTTTCCTTTTCTCTATTCTTTTTTTTCTCTATTCTATATGGTTGGGGACAACAACCACAGAAAACTAATACCCTCTCCCAAACCCAGAGACCAAACTCAGACAGTCTCTTACTCACTCCCTCATTCTTTCTCTTCTGCCCTCTCCTCTAGTCTCCTACAGTGTGCATGATCATCCTTTGTCCTCCAGCCTTGCTTCTACTTTCTTTTCAGTTACCTTTGTTTTATCCACTATCTTTCTTAAATCTCCCCACCACAGGGTAAAACCACTCTGCCATGGGGAAACACTTTGAACACAAGCTCCCAATTTACAATCAGTTCTGTTATATAATTGTAGATTCTGTCCCTATGGTTTAAGGTACAAAATTAATACCTACCACAGTTGGTCAGTTTCTAAACTTGCTTGATGCTATCATTATTGCTAATTATACTACTTTTTAAGGGAGTTTAGAAAGTTTAAGGGAGTTTATTACCAGTTAGAATGTCATATCTGCTATAATCAGTTGTTCTTCCTTCTCTAACAATACTGGGAAACTCTGAAATAGTAACTTGACCACAGCCCAGCATCAAAGAACTAGGGACTGAATCAAACAGATACCAATATCTCAATTAACTGGGAAGGTAGGATCTTGGAAAAGACAAAAGCCAAGAACCTACTATGCACAGAAGGCACCACTGAGGAATAGACTTTTCCTAGAGAGGATTTGATACTAGTGATATAGTGCTACAAACATTTACAAGGATCAATACAGAAAACAAAATTTAAAATTTTTAAAAGGAAAGTGACAAGTCACAGAAGCAAGATGCAATCTCAGACCCTCAGCTCACAGACAAGTCCAGGAGACAATAAGACAGAGGAAAATGGAAGACACACACTTGAAATTTCTGAAATGATAGCAACTGAAGTAAAGAAACAAATCTATGGGGCTATAGACAAAATCAGATCAGAAATAATCTCTCAGGTAAAAAAAAGAAATGTCAACATTTACAAAGAAATTGCTCAGGAAATCTAGAGTAGAGATTTAAAAAATCTGATGATAGGAAGATGATAGAAACCATAAATGATCAACATAGGAATGAAATAGAATGAATGAAATGGATTCAAAGAGATATGCAGGAAATTAAAAACTCCATTGCAAGCTGGCAAAACTTCTGGACTGACACTAAAGACAGACTTTCAGACCTTGTAGCTAGTAATCACAAAAGGAAAGATACCTTAAAAATAACAAGAGATCAAGAAATAACAATTCAGGCCTTTCCGTGAAGCAAGGCCCACCATGCTGATCAGAAAGAGCCTCAGCCTGGGGCTGGGGATTTAGCTCAGCGGTTCCAGTGCTTGCTTGGTAAGCACAAGGTCATGAGTTCGATCCCCAGTAATAAAAAAAAAAGAAAGAGCCTCAACTGGAAGAGAGTCTATGCCTTCCCGTGAAGCAGGCTCTGCCATGCTGATGGGTAAGAGCCTTAGCCAGAAGAGAAACCGTGCCTCCCTGTGAGCCAGCCAGTACATAGGCTGAAAAACCAGAAGAGCATCCCCACCCCATACTGATTCGGAGGACTCAGGGTGAGACAACAGCAACTGAGGGGAAGGAGATAGCTTGATGCCTGTACTGTTTGGTTGACTCTACGGGCCTGGGTCTCAGGTCTGGACATCTACTTGGAGAATGGCAGTGTACACTGTGGCAACTGTGGGGGATTTCCTCCTGTCTTGTTTTTGAAATCCAATGTTTTGTTCCATTTTACTGTTTTGTTTTATCCCTGCATCTGGTAACGCGTGCAATTATTTTGAAGATAACAATTTGCAGTATTGTTTTCACTGTTTTGTTTTGTTCTGATTTATTCTGTTTTATTAAATGTTATATTTTGAAGGGTTTTGTTCTGTTTTGTTTTGCTTGATTTTGCTATGTCTGATGGTATGGACAACTATTGTGAAGATAGCAAGATATATGATGGTAACTATTGTTGATTTCCTATTATCCTGTTTTGAAGTTCTGTACCACTTTCACTACTTTGTTGATTGGTTTATTCTGTTTTGTTTTGTTGGGGTTCATTCTCTTTAAAATAAAATTTTTAAAAAGTAACAATTCAATAGTTGCAAGATGATACACAGTAAAACAATATAAGACTGGTAAGTGTCAAGGAAAAAGCAGGAGTCAACATAAATGACATAAAAAGACTATTTGCAGAAAATTTCCCAAACATGAGAACAGAATCTAACATACAATTAAGTGAGGCACACAAAACTCCAATTAGCCATAACCAAAATAAATCTACACCCAGATATATAATAATAAAAATCCCAGAAATTCAGCACAGAAACAGAATATTGAAAGCTGTTAGAGAAAAGAAACATCACCTATAAAGAAAATCCCATCAGAATCTCAACAGATTTCTCAACACAAACCTTAAAATCAAGAAGATCGTGGAGTGAAGTATTTCAAGTCACGAAAGACAACAACTTCCAACCCAGACTGATGTGCCCTGCAAAACTATCTTTAAAAATTAATGGAGAAATAAGATACTTCCATGACAAAGAATAACTGAAGAGATTCATGACCACCAAACAAACATTACAAAGGGTACTGAAACATATTCTAAACAGAGATAAAAATTACCACAATTCCAAGAACAACAACAGAAAGAAATCAACAAGCAGGGAAAGCAAAGAGAGGGGGAAAGTAGAGAACCAACAGTGGGAAAGTAACATGAAAAAGATAAGCTAATACATATCAGTACATTAATGTAAATGACATCAATTCACCAATCAAAAGAAACAGACTGGCAGAATATATCAGCAAACAAGATTCAACAATTTTCCGTGTACAAAAACACATGTAAGGGGCTGGGAATATAGCTCAGTGGCACAGTGCCTGCTTGGCAAGCACAAAGGGGTGAGTTTGATTCCCAGTACCCAAAAAAAGAAAGAAAAAAAAGAAACATATTTAACTCAAAAAAATTCATAGACTGAAAGCCAAAGGATACAAAATAATACACACAACAGGAAGCCACAAAAAAGCAGGAGTAGCTATTCTGTTTGCAGATACTGTGAACCTCAAACCAAAAATGATCAAAAGAGATAAAGAGGGTCACTACATACTTGTTAGGGGAAAACTTCAAGAGAAAGCAATAACAATCATAAATATATATGCATAAATATATATGCATCAAATATATATGCATCAAATATATGCACCCAAATATATAAGACAAATATTAATGGACATGAAAAATCACATAAGCAATAACACAATTACAATGGGGAACCTTAATAACCCACTGTTGCAAAGAGATAGATCAAGGTCATTTGTGAACTTCAGGGGAAGAGAACAAGGCCTCACCAAGAAGCAAACCCTCCCTGCAAACCAGCACCATGCATGAGCCGCCTGCAGCTGGGGGACAGCCAGACCCCAGTCCCTTCTGGCACGCAGACTGGTAAACAAGAAAAGTCAACCCTTCCACCCTATATAAGCGATCCAGAGAAACAGGCTGTGATGATAACTATTGAGGTGAAATGCAATTGGATATTTGTGGTGTTTTTGTGTTTCACTGACTTTGCAGGTGTAGGGCCAGTGTCTATCATTATTCAGAGGATGGTGTTACACAGTATGGCATCTATGGGGGATCTCCTTTTGAGAGTGGTAGCCATTGTTAATTCCCTATTGTCTTGTTTTGAAGTCCTGTATAATTTTCATTGTTTTGTTGGGTTGGATGTTGTTCTGCTTTGTTTTGTTCGATTTTGTTATATCTGATAGCAAGAGCAGCTGTTTCAAAGATAGCAAGATATATTATGGTAGCCATTTTGGATTTACTATTGTCTTGTTTTGAAGTCCTTTATCGCATTCATTGTTTTGTTTTTGTTGGTTCTATTCTGTTCTCTTCTGTTTGGTTTTCATTATGTCTGAGGGTATCTGCAGCTATTTTGAAGACAGCAAGAGGCATTATGGTAACTATTGTTGATTTCATATTGTTTTGAAGTCCTGTATCCCTTACACTGGTATGTTTTGATCGGTTTTGTTATGTTTTATTATTCCTTGGTTTTATCCTCTTTAAAAAAAAAAAGAAATAGATCAACTAGACAAAAAAATCAGCAAAGAAATAACAGAACTGAACCAAGGCTGTGAACAAATGGATTTAGTGGATGTTTACAGAGTGTACTACCCAACATCAGAATACATATTCTCCTCAGCTGCACACAGGACATTCTCTAAAATAGACCATCTGCTAGCCCATAGAACATGCTTAAGTAAATGCAAAGGAACTGAAATTATCCTATGCATATTATCTGACCATAGTGCAATAAAATTGGAAATTAATAACAAAAGAAACTGTGAAACTCCATAAACACATGGAAATTAAATAACGCCCTCCTGAACAACCAATGGGCCAAAAATGAAATTAAAGAAGAAATTAAACAATACTTACAACCAAAGAAAACTACAAATACAATGTACCAGAACCTGTTGGACACAATGAAAGCAGTCTTGAAGGGAAATTTATAGCATTGAATTCTCACATCACAAAAACAGAACAATGGTGAGTCAGGAAGGGAACCAGTCAGCGTCTCCCAAGATCCAGCCATGTTGAAACTTAGGGCACTGAGCAAGAAAGCAACACTCCCTCCTTTCTGGTAAGCAGCCACAGCTGGAGCAAAGGGGTGGGGGTGGCGAGCCAGGAAGAGAACCAATCACCTTCTGCCGTGAGCCTACTGGTATGTGGGCTGAGAATCAAACATCCCATCCTCCACCACCACCCCTGGTTAGCAACTGGGGGCGAGAGGTCTGAGCATCTCTTGGGAGGATGACACAGTATGCAATATAGCAAACATGAGGGGTTTCCTTTTATCTTCTCTATGAAGGCAAATATTGTTTTCATTGTTTTGCTCTGTTCTGACTAATTGTTTTGCTCTATTCAATATTCTGTTTTGATAGGTTTTTAAATGTTCTGTTTTGGTTTGATTTTGCTATACCTGATTGAATGGACAACTATTGTGAAGATCATGAGATATACTATAGTACCTATTACTGTTATCCCAGTATCCTGCTGTGAAGTTCTGTACCAATTTCACTGCATTGTCTCGATTGGCTTTGTTCTGTCTTGTTCTGTTGTATTTTACTAATTTCAAAAGAAAAAAGAAAAGTCAAAATAAAAACCAAAACAATGGTCCTAAAGCAAGGCCAGCAGATTGCTATAGCTGCTGGTTTCAAACAGGAGCTGTCTTAGTTACTTTTCACTAGTCGCTGAAACAAAATACCTGATGCCCAAAGTTGGAAAAGGAAAGGTTTATTTCTTACAGTTTTTGGAGGTTTCAGTCCATACTCAGTTGGCTCCAAGGCAGGGTGGCATGGCGGGGCCGCAGTTCATGGTGGCTGCAAACAGCAAGCGGAAACTGGCAAGAGAGACACACCTTTTTCCTGCCATTACATCACGTCCTGGCTCAACCCCCCAGGAAGGTGTAGCACTGACACCACCAATCCAAGCACTAGACAATGAACCAGTCACAAATGTACAATGCAAATACATGAGGCCTGGGGGCCACCGACATACACCATGACAGGAACCTAAAGAGAATTCTTTCTGTGGTCTGTTGGCCATTTCAGAACTTTGGAAATGGAATGGTCAATTCATCAGAAAGAAATAGCAGGTGAGTGTGGCAGACTTTCGGCGGCCCAAAGGAGAGAGACTCTGGTGCCTCGGGACCTGCACCATGCGGTTGACTCATGGTGCCGGGAGAACAAGGAACTCCTCCCCTCTCTGGGGGGCAGCTGTGAGCCTGCCGGCATGCAGGCTGAGAACCAAACATCTCATGTTGTCCTGTCCCCCGTGTCGCCCCCTGCTCCCCCCACTTAGCAAGTGGGAGCCAGTGAACTGGACATCTTGTGAAAAGATTGGCTATGTTATTTAGTATGAACTCCCCATATGCAAAGATAAGGACAACCATTTGGAAGAAAACAAGAGACAATATGACAGATAGTGAAGATCTCTGGTTGTCTAGCTTTGAAATTTATGCTTTCTTATGTCCCATTCTGTTCTGTTTTGTTATGTTTAATTTTACCCCCTTTAAAATAAAAAAAACTGAAACAAGCACAAATAAACAACCTAATGCTATACCTCAAATTCTAGAATGTCTAATCCAAAGCCCATACAAGGTAGGAAATTATAAAGATCAGAGCATAAATTAATGCAATTGAGACTAAGAAAACAACACAAAAAATTAATGAATTGAAGAGTTGGTTCTTTGAAAGAATAAATAAAATTGATAAACTGCTAGCCAACCTTATATAAAAAAAGAAAAAACTCAAATTCATGCAATGAGGAATGAAAAAGATGAAATCATTGCAGATCCTGTGGAAATTCAGAAGATCATCAATACCTACTTCAAAAATCTTTACTCACATAAGATGGAAAACAGAAGAAATGGACAGATTCCTAAAACATATGAATTACCAAAGCTGGATCAAGAAGATATAAAAATTCTGAAGAGCCCAATATCAGTTAGTGAAATTAAAAACATAATTAAAAACTTTCAGTGAAGAAAGACCCAGTTCCTGATGGATTGATGGCAGAATTATACAAAAAATTTAGAGAAGATTTAATGCCAGTGCTCTTCAAAATCTTTAATGAAATTGAAAGGGAAGCAATTCTCCCTATCTCATTTCTGAAGATGAGTATTACACCAAAACTGATTTGCTCACTTCACTGGATTGAGAAATGCCCAGCAGATGAGTGACGCAGGTTCCTGGGAACCTCTGGTGGTCAGGAGCGCAGCCTAAGAAACCAGAGAAAGTCTCAACCAAAAAAGAGATGTTTAAAAAAAAAAGGTATGTTCCTATTCCTTTTACTTAGCACAATACTAAAGGTCTTAGGCAGTGCAATCAAGAAACTATGAAATAACGTCTTAAAATCCTGTTTAAAGAAATAAAACTGTATTACTCACAGACAGCATGGTTATGTTATTAAAAATTTCCAAATGTAAAAAAAACTATTATAACTAATAAAGGAATGTACCAAATGGGCAGGATGTGACCACTGATCTGATTTGTCCACTTCACTGGATTGAGAAATGCCCAGCAGATGAGTGACGCAGGTTCCTGGGCGCCTCTGGTGGTCAGGAGCGCAGCCTAAGAAACCAGGGTACTACACGTGACATCCAGGATGATGCTTCCGCATCTCTACGGATGTACTAAAAACCACTGAACTGGACACCCTAAATGGTGAATTGCGTGGTGTGTGTATTATCTGTCAATAAAGTTGTTTATAAAGTGCCAGGAATGATGGTGCATGTATTCCCATCTACTCAGTTTAGGACGATAACAAGTTTGAGCCAGCCTGAGCAGTTTGGCAAGACTCTCTTTCAAAAAAAAAAAAAAAAAAAAGTTAGGCATAGTAGTGCACCCCATAATGCCAAGACTCAAGAGGCTGAGGCAGGAGGATTACAATAAGTTTGAGGTCAGCCTGGGCAACACAGTGAGTTTAAAGCCAGCCTGAACTACATAGTGAAACTCCATCCAGAAAAAAGGAGGTGGGGGAAAAGAGTTCAGTGGTAAAACACACTACTATGCATGGGCCCTCAGTTTAATCTCTAGTACTGCAAAAAATATAAATGAAAATACTAAATAAAAAGAATTAAAAGTTTTTTGAGGTACATGGTTAATATACAAAATTTAACTATATTTTATATGTCAATGAACTGTTGGGAAATTCTTGATACAGTAGTGAAAAAATGAAGGTTTTCCATGATCTCATTTTACGACTCACTGTCAAGACAATGTAGGGTAAGAAGAGACAAACAGGTCCATGGAACAGAATAGAAAAGCCAGAAATATGGGCTAGGGATTTAGCTCAGTGGTCTAAGTGCCTGCCTGGTAAGTATGTGTTCATAAGTTCAATCCCCAGTACCAAAAAAAATAAAATAAAATAAAGTCACATTTATGTGTATTGATTTTTTAAAAGTGTACAAGATAACTCAATACATGAAAGAAATGTACTTATGATCTAAAACAAAAAACAATGAAAATTGGCACTATTTCACACCACAGACCAAAAAAAAATTCATTCAAGATGGATCGTAGAACCTAACAAAAACTAAGTAAAAACTAAAAGTATGAAACTGCCAAATGATAGCTCATTAAAAAATTATGTTGTGTCCTTGAAATCGAGAATTCCTTAGATAAGACCCAGGAAAAAAATTATAAAACTGCTTAAACCCAATGTGGTGACACGTCTGTAATTCCAGCACTCAGGCAACTGAGGCAGGAGGATCACAGTTCAAGGCCAGCCTGGGCTACATATGGAGAACTGAAGAGAAAGAAAAAAGGGGTCTAGCAAGCAGCAGCAGGAGCAGAGCCAGCTGGACTGGAACAGCCAGACCCTAGCCTCTCCCATGTCAGTGCCATTCGCAGACAAAGGGTAGAGAGAACAAAGGACACATCAGCTGGCAAATCCAGTCTGGCAGCCAGCGCCATGAGCAGACCCCTACCAGACTAGAACAGCCAGGCCTCAGCCCCTTCCGGCGTGCAGGCTGGCAAACAAGAAATACCATCACTCAGCAGCCCACCCCCTTTTCCCCACCTTAAACGACTGGCTTATCCAGAGAAACACAGGTGTGATGATAGCTATGGAGGTGAAATGCAATTGGATGCCTGTGGTGCTTTGGTGTTTCACTGACATTGCAGGTCTAGGGCCAGTGGTCTGATCATGGGTTCAGAGGATAGCAGTAATTTTTTTCACTAGGGGGGATCTCCTTCTGAGGATTGTAGCCATTGTTGATTCCCTATGGTCTTGTTTTGAAGTCCTATATTTCCATTGTTTTGTTTCCATTGTTTTGTTGGGTTGGGTTTTATTGTCTTTTGTTTTGTTTGACTATGTCAAATCCGGTGGCTGGAGCAGCTATTTCAGAGGTAGCAAGATATATTATGGTAGCAAGTTTGGATTTACTATTGGCTTGTTTTGAAGTTCTTTATTGCATTCATTGTCTTGTTTTTATTTATTGTTTCTACTCTATTCTGTTCTGTGATTTTTACTAAGTCCGAAGTTATCTGCAGCTATTTTGAAGACATCAAAAGGTATTATGGTAACTGCTGTTGATTTTGTAATGTTTTTAGGCATGTATCTCTTACACTGGTTTGTTTTGATTGGTTTTATTCCATGTTATCCTGTTTAAAATAAATAAAATAAATTTTTTTAAAAAAGAAAAAAGAGAAAAGAACAACACTTAAGCTACAGGATGGGGAAAAAACCTTACAATACATATAACTGGTAAAGGATACATATTCAGAATAGAACTACAACTCAAAAATAAAAAGACAAGCAACTCAATAAAAATGGACAAAAGACCTGGGTGTGATGCTTCATGCTTATAATTCCAGCACTTGGGAGGCTCAGGCAGGAGGACACAAATTCAAAGCCAGCCTGGGATACATAGTGAGAGTAAGTTCAAAGTCAGCCTGAACTAGATAGATCAGTTATAAAACCAAAAAAAAAGAAAAAAGAAAAAAATAAAGGAATTACCCCATGACAAGATATTGTTACACATGCATTATGATGGCTCAAATGAGACAACAAAAAAATCGAGAATACCTAATGTTGACAAAGATGTAGAATAAATTAAATTTTCATATATTTTTGATGATGCTGCCAGTATGGAAACTGGTTGGGCCATTTCTTTTTAAATTAAACACAGCCTACACCTAATCTATGACTCAGTAATTCCACTCATAGAAATTTCACTCAAAGAAATGAAAACAGTTTTACCAAAAGACTTGTAACTGGTAGTGTCCCTGTTGGGGCTCTGTCATCCCTGTGTGACACATTTCCTCTCAGGAGACCCTGCTCCGGATAGCAACCGAGTTATACCACCCCATAATCCAATCACCTGACAAAGGCCTACCTGGGAACACAGGAGGACCTGGGGGATATCTAGATATCAGCCATGACAACCATCTTTTCAAATTTCATTAAAAGATCTCTGAGCTTAGAGTGGCAAGATGGAGTAAGCAGTCCAGGTAGCACAGTTAGGCCTGAGGAACCACGTCCCTTCGTCCACTCGGATTCAGGCAATATTCCAGGGCCAATCCTCTTTACACTGTTCTGAGAGAAGCAGAAATAAAAGTAACGGGATGAGGTGGTATTCTATCTATCAAATTCCAGATGTGGTACACAACTGTAATCCCAGCGCTTGGGAGAGCTGAGGCAGGAGGGTCACCATGAGTTGTAGGCCAGCCTATGCTACATAGTGAGCTCAAGTCAAGCCTGAACTACATAGCAAGACCTTGTTTAAAAAAATAAAAAATACATACACGCATACAACCCAAGAAATCACTAAAGCTCCAGGTCGCAACACAGATATGTTAGATTCATGGTGTGACTTCCAGAGACCTTTTCCCCATTCAAACCTGATTAAAGCTTCATACATATAGACTGCAACTCATGTATATAGTAATTTAATCAGCGTGAACTCCAGGAAAGTCCTGCACCCTACAAGCCCCTGCAGATTACTCAGCACCCTATCAATCATTCCTGTCAATCTTTAGAGACCCATTGAGGCCCCCAGGCTGCAGCGCACATCTTTTTAAACCTGCAAGTGTGATTTATCTGATTTTATTTCTCAGTCTCCCTGGTGTCAGTTTGTTTGTGCCTTCCCATTACCTTCAATAAATGTAACTGCTTTTTCTTTTATCATTGGAGATACACTTGCAGTTCTTCGCTCATCATACACAAGAGCCTAGAATCTATTCATGGGATCCACCCCATGGTATCGTAAGCGCACTACGACCAGTCTTTCCCAGTGATTACAACTAAAAACGCTGGACAGAATGCAAAAAGTTACTAGACACTGGAAAAGTAAAAAAAAAGCAGAAAACTTGTAGAAGAAAGTGAAAACTTGAAGAACTATCAGTTATTCTTTCCTAACCAAAGTTGAAAATAGGCAGATTGTACAAGTGTGGACAGCAAATAACTCAAGAGGACCAGAAAAATCACACCTCCTTGAGCTGGAAAGTATAAACAGCATCCCTTCTTCTTCCTCCCCTCTCTGTTTCTCCTCCTTTTTCCTTCTATTTCTACTCTTGCTCCACCTCTTCCTCCACTGCCTCTCTTCCTCTTCCTCCTCTTCCTTCTCCTGCTGCTGCTGCTGCTTCTGTTGCTACTTTATTTCTTCTGTTTTTCTCTTTTTTCCCTTTGGGGCATACCCCCCAGCCAAACTCAGTCAAAGAGCAGTGCTGTCACAGTGGCAGTGCTGCCAGCACCTGAAAAGCCACCTCCCTGGCTAAAGAAAATGTGCAAAGGGACCTCTGCAGTCTGATGTGGGGTCTGATTTTCTTAGAGTACTTTTAGTTGAGTTAAAGGGTTTGTATTGAGAGTTTTCAGATGTTATTTTGTGGGGGCACGTGTAAGATATGAGAGAAAGGAGGTTCACTTTGTGACTGAGGAAAGCTATGTGGTTATCAGTGCTTGCTTATGGGGAGCACAATAAGCTGGGTAAGATACAGAAAAGCGGGCCGGGGATTTAGCTCAGTGGCTTAAGCGCCTGCCTGGCAAGCACGAGGTCATGAGTTCGATCCCCGGTACCAAAAAAAAAAAAAAAAAAAAAGATACAGAAAAGCCAAAGGCTTGGCATGGGGAGCACTGAGGAACTATATTGGTGAAGATACGAGTGAATGTGAGAGAGGTAAGTACAGAGAATTTAAAAATTGGGGAAGAGGAGTTTACATGTTTGGATAAAGAATAAAAAAAAATTAATATTATCTTGGGGGGGCTGGGGATTTAGCTCAGCGACATAAGCGCCTGTCTTGCAAGCGGGTGGTCGTGAGTTTGATCCCCAGTACTGATTAAAAATATATATATATTATCTTAGGGGTTTGAGGTGAAGAAACTAGATAAGGAGCTGAGACAAAGAAAAATACCCAGACACCTATTAACTCACACCCACTGAAAGAAGAAATACGCATGAGTAACACCAAATAAACACATAAAACCATAAAAATAACATAACCTCATATTACTAAATAAATCAAGAAACATACAAAAGCCTGTAAGATGTTTGATAGGAACACAGATTAGATATCCCATCAAGACCTTGCATATGTGATTCCCAAGTGTCTTCTTCACCAGAGATCCTGAGGTGTACACACCCCCGTACCTCCTCTGATCCCTCTGCTGCAACACTGGAGCTAACTCAGACTCAGGACTTCTTTTTTTCCAAGTTACAGAGTTTGATCCAGAGTTCCTGTGTCTCCTGTGACTGTCCTTCCCTCATCCACCCTGGAAACTTGGCAGCATGAGGCAGCCAAGGGTCTGTTCTGGGACCCAGGTTCAAATACTCAGCCCCTCACTAAATGGCGTCCCCACCAGCGCCTCCTCTGCGTGACTGCATCCTCCAGCACTTGTACCACTGTCGCTCACCAACTGTTGACTCTGTAGTGACACTTGGGAAGCAGTGACTCCGGTTCTTCCTGCTGTTCAACTGCGTAAGATTCTCCTGTTCTAGTTTAATACTCTGTGAGCAGAGAACTTGTTAGGGTTTTTTTTTTCTCTTCTTTCTTTCGATTTTTCCTGACAGAATCTCTCTGTAGTTGAGGCTGGCCTTGAACTTGCTATGTAGCCCAGGCTGGCCTCAAACTCACAGGAATGGCTTCAAATTCACAGCAATCCTCCTACCTTGCCTCTTGAGTGCTGGGATTACAGGCCTGGGTCACCACACCCATCTCCCATTTTTTTATCCCCCCCACCAAGTTATTTTCTTAGCCCCAGAAAGTGGCTTTGATGTTAAAAGTTTTCCAAAAAAATACAAGCCACAATGGTTGCACTAGTGTATCCTACCAAATATTTAAGGAAGAAACAATACCAAGTCTACACAATCTCAATCACAATCAATTGATTCAGAAAGGCCATTTGAAAAAATTCATCAGTATATTTTTTTAAAAAACCTAGCAAGCTAATATAGAATATAGAGTACTTACTAACCTTATAAGAAGTTCCTAAAAGAACCAACAGATAAAATCACTCTTCATAATGAAAAATTAAATGCTTCCCCCTTGTGATCAGGAATATGACGATGAGTCTCCTCTCGCCACTCGTATTCAACGCCTTATTGGAATTCTGAGGACAGCAAAGTTTGAGAAAGAAATGAAACTCAGCTGAGCCACACACCTGTAATCTCAGCATTTTGAGAGGCCAAGGCAGGAGGCTCAAAAATTCATGCCCTGTCTGGGAAATTTATCAAGACCCTACATCAAGAATAAAAAGTGGGGGGGGGGGTGTAGACCAGTGGTAGGGCTCTCAAATAGCATGTGTGAGGATCTGGGTTCAGTCCTCAATACCAAAAACAAAACAAAACAAAAAACACTGAATATTAAATGAGCAAAAGATTTAAAAAGACATTTCACCAAAGAAGATATATAAGTGGAAAGTAACCACACAAGAAGATATCTTGCTAGGTTTGCCCCCTGGGAAATACAAGCTAACACTGAAATGAGATAACCACTACATACTTATTAAAATGGTTAAAAATTAAAATACTGATAATAAGTGTGCTAGTGAGGCTGTGCAGTGACTAGAATTTTATACATTGTTGGTGGGCTCAGGTGTGGTGGTGCAACCTGTAATCCCAGCACTCTGGGAGGCTGAGGCAAGAGGGTTACAAATTTGAACCCATCCTAGGCAACTTGGCAATTTAGGAAAAACCTGTCTCAAAAATTAAGAGCCAGGTGTGGTGGCACACACCTGTAATCCCAGCACTTGGGAGGCTGAGGCAAGAGGATCCCTGAGAGCTCAAAGCCAGCCTAAACTGCATAGTACTGAGACCCTGTCTCAAAAAACAAACAAAAAATTTCTTTAATTAAAGGACTGGGAAACTGGGTGTGGTGGCACATGCCTATAATCCCAGTGCTTCAGAGGCTGAGGCAGGAGAATCCCTATGAGTCAAGGATAGCTGAGGCTACATAGTAAGTTCAAGGCCAGCCTGAATAACATCATGAGACCTCATTTTGAAAATAGAAATAAAAATAAAGGACTGGGATATGTAGCTCAGTGTAAAGGCCCTGGGTTCAGTCCCAAGTCCTGCATAACAAAGAGTTGATAGAGATGCAAAAAAGGGCAACTACTATGAAAACTGGGCAGCTTGTTAGTAAATGTAACACCCAGCAATCCAGCTGCTTAATACTTATCCTAGAGAAATGAAAGGCTGTGTTCACAAATGTCCACAGCGGTTCTATTCACGGTCACTGAACGTCCATCACAATATGAGAGGATAAGTGGAGTAGAACGCTGCTCGGTAGTAAAAAGGATGCAGTAGTATGAATGAACAAATTCCAGACACTGTGCCGAGCCACAGAAGCCAGCCTCGTGTGCCCCAAATGCAGTTGCAGCCCCTGCCTGATCACCAGTCAGTGCAGGTGCGCCTGATGCCACAGCTCTGTCTCCTTCTGGGGCACCACACCTATTCCGCTTACGTGGTCACTGCCCTGGGCTAGCACTTTCTGATGCCAGCTAAGAGCATCAAGCCCCAAAGACACAGGTCCTGGACCAAGCCCTCCTCAGACACCTCTGACCCCTGGCCAGGACGCCCCTGCACCTCCACTGCCACTGTCTTCTCCTCCCAGGTACCGAGTGCACTGATGCTCTATTATTCCTCCCGGCCAAGTGCCCGGGGCTTTGCCAACAATAGTCTCCCTCTGTTGCTGGCCCCCACTGGAAAGCAAGAGGGCTGGAGCCCTGTGGCCAGGCCCAAGGAGAACCAAGAGAACAGGATCACTGTCAACTGCAGCCTGGGCTTAAGACAAACCTGAGAGCAAATCTTGGCTGGGCCACTTGCCTGTGACATCAGGCAGGTGGCTGGTCTCTGGATTTGAAATAATAAAAGTTCCTATGGAAAAGAAGATGGAGAGAAGAAAGAAGAGGAGAGGGAGGAGGGAAAAACAAGAGGAGGAGCCAGCCTCAAAAGTTCCCTACTGTAAGGATTCAACTTATGTGACAGTCTCAAAAAGAGAGATCAGTGGTCATGACAGTTAACAGTGACAGTTAAGGTCAGACTAATTAGGGGTAGAAGGCTACGTGCATAGCTCAGGGGTACAGCACTTGTCTGGTTGCAAGGGACCCTGAGTTCCATCCCAAGCATCACAAAAACAAAAAAGTGAGGCACAGGAATTTTTTTAGTGACAATTGTGTATCTTGGTTATGATGTTGATTACATGAATTTGTACACGTTATAATTCCTGATTTACAAAACTGTACACACCCTTCTCCAAGTCAATTTTACTATACAATGACTTTTTTTTCTTTCTTTTTTTAAATTTTATTTTAAAGGGGGTAAAATTAAACACAACAAAACAGAACAGAACAGGACACAAGAAAGCATAAATTTCAACGCTAGACAACCAGAGATCTTCACTATATGTCACATTGTCTCTTGTTTTCTTCCAAATGGTTTTCCATATCTTTGCATATGGGGAGCTCATACTAAATAACATAGCCAATCTTTTCACCAGATGTGTAGTTCACTGGCTCCCACCTGCTAAGCGGGGGTCAGGGGGTAACAGGATGGGGGACAGGATAACATGAGATGTTTGATTCTCAGCCCGCGTGCCAGCAGGCTCACAGCTGCCCCCCCAGAGAGGGGAGGAGTTCCTTGTTCTCCTGGCACCATGAGTCAACCGCATGGTGCAGATCCTGAGGCGCCAGGGTCTCTCTACTTCGGGCTGCCAAAAGTCTGACACACTCACCTGCTATTTCTTTCTGATCAATTGACCATTACATTTTCAAAGTTCTGAAATGGCCAACAGACTACAGAAAGAATTCTCTTTAGGCTCTTGTTTGAAACCAGCAGCTACAGCGATCTGCTGGCCTTGCTTCAGGGCCACATACAATGACTTTTTAAACTTCAAAGCCTGATGTATCATACCAAGCAAGTGTATTGCACGTACATTTTTCTAACTAGTCAGAGCAGCCATGACCCTCATTTTTGGGTCTCTGTGCCTTCAGGGAGTGAAGGCACAGACAGAAGACCCCACAAACTGAGCAAAGATCCCACATCCGGAGCCTGGGGCGACTCAAGGGTCAAGCCCAAGACGGAGTTTCAGATAGCAAGGAGACGGAGTAATGGGCCTAGTGCCCCTAGGTAAGAAGGGTGCCAAGGTCTTCAGTGCCACCAAAACCAGTTCAGATTCCAGTCAATGAGTAAGGACAAGTCACCACAGGGACTAAGAATATCCCAGGGAGTACTGAGAGTATGGTGGGTGAGGGAAAGAAGGGCCTAGGACTAACATAGCAGGAGTGAGCCTCCTGGAGCTGGAGCAAAGGGACAAGATACGAGCCCCTCAGGAGCTGGAGATTTAGCTCAGTGGCATAAGCACCTGTCTTGCAAGCACACAGTCATGAGTTCGATCCCCAGTACCATACGAGCCCCTCAAGACCACCTCGGGTGACCCCCAGCTACAATGGTGCCAGCACTCCAGGGTCTCTTCCCCTACCGCACCTACAGAGAACAGCAGGCCTCCCAGGAATGGGCTATGCTAGGATGGCCCCTTCCTCTCAGCCCCAGTCCTGGTCATTTCTTCTGCAGCAGCTCCAACCCCTGATAAGTGACTGTGGCCTGCTGACTCCAGCATGGCTCCTCCCACAGGACCTGGGGTCAACTTGTTGCATCCTGTTCTCTGGGACCCCTCACGGCCCTTTATAGATTTTCACTGTGGCTGTTACTTGATCTCCTACCATCACCTGTTTGCTAGCCTGTCCATTCAGTTCCTGATGAGCAAAGTCTGAACATTTTCTTCATTTGTGTCCCCAGATGCCAAACAGTGTTCACACAGTAAGTACTAAATACATGCTCATGAATGAGTATTGTAAATTAAAGCAGCCAAATTGCTTCTCTTGGGAGACCCACAGTCCTTGGGTTCTGAGACCCTTCTCACCACTCCCAGGGAGACAGGTCCTATCACTGGTCTCCCTTGCAGGAGTGGAGGTGAGAGGAAAGTGACAAGGCTTGAGGGGTCTCTATGTCAAGGTGGAGGCTTCAGCGCTGACAGCGGGACAGCACCCAGATGAGCAAGGCCTGGAAAGATTGCAGAAGCCAGACCTGAGACAGACATGTGATGGCTTTAGAGAGGGGATGAAGGGCGTGGCAGGGAAGCCAGCGTCAGACAGGAGTCAGCAGCCAATCCTCTCTACACTGCTATCACTGTGCCCCTGCCGCAGGACCCTGCCGGGTCCTATCTGTGTGCTTCCCCAGTGAGGAGGCGCTGGGAAGAGCAAAACTGGGGAAGATCCTAGGACTTTTGCAAGACCAGGCTGGGTCCCCACACTCCCAGGAGTGTGAAAGAGCTGACCGCTCCCAAGGGCATCTACCTCCCTCCTGGTGGTGCCCTGTGTGTGACGGTGACTCAGGTCTGGGCTAAGAAGGGGACCCGTGTGGGTGAGGCCTGACTCAGTGACATGTCACTGTTTCACTGGTTCTCAAAGCTATAGCTTTTGTGTGGCCAGCGGGTGGCAACTTCGGGAGTCTCTTTAATTCTTTTTTTTTTGGTACCTGGTATCGAAGTCACGACCTCACACTTGCCAGGCAGGAGCTTAAGCCACTGAGCTAAATCCCCGGCCTGAGTCTCTTTAATTCTAAGTAGTGTGCCATGTGGCTTATCCAGGGTCCAGGGATGCCCGACATGTGTCCATTCACTAGCCTTCAGTGTGTTCATACTTATTAGTCTAGAAGCGAATGTGAGGGGGGAGGAAAAAGTAGCTCAAAAAGGGGGAGCTGGCCAACAAGGCAGGGCTGAATGCAGAAGCCCAAACAATGCCCTGTAACAATCTCCTCCTCCTCCCCACTCCCCATATTATGGTGACAAAATAACAATCAGCAGTTCCTATCTTACACAGGTACTTCTCTTCCCCAATAGCTCCAAATAAAAATTCCAAATTTGAACACAACTGGATTACACAAGATACAGGCACCAACCCCAAACCGCATGGCTACAGACAACTGATGATCCAGTTGGCTCCGTAGGGGCCCCACTCTGACCCCTGAATAGGGGCACAGTACAGGCCAGGACCCCATGACTTCACAAAGGCAATAACACTCTCCCCATGTCTCCTGGACACTGCACATCTAAGGAGGCCTCTGCCCAGCTCCTGCGCCCCCCTGCTTGGTCCTGCTTAGTAAACACGTCACCATATCCACTGCTAGCTCACATCACAGCCAACCCGTCAGCAAGACATTAGAGCTTCTCTCAAATAGCCACCCGCAAAGTGGCTGTGTGGACAGTCCGCTGCCAGCCCCTCATACATCTTCTCAGTACTGCAGCAGCTTCCTAAGTGGCCTCCCACTCCCCTAGGCCCCACTCCTAATCGATTCTGCACATAGCATCTGAAGGCTTCTTCTTACCTTTTCAACATGAACCAGACCCAGTCACGTCACCCTCAATCCCCTCAAGGCTTCCTAAAGTGTTTGAACTAAATCCTAAGGCTTTTCAATGACCAGCAAGGCCCCACCTGAACTGGCCGGCCCTCCTCGGTGCTCTCCCTTCCTGCTTACCACTTAGCCACACCATGCCCTTGCCCAGAGGCTCCTGGATCTTCCCTGATTCAGGTCCCCCCAGTGTCACTTCTTCAGAGGTCCTGCAGACCACTGCCTGTCTCAACACTGGGCACCTGTCCAGTGTTGCACCTTAGTTATACAGTATCAGCTTATTCCCTTTCTTCCTGACGGCCAGAAGGTTCAGGCTAGCTTCTCCAACCCAAGAACTCTCTTCTTGTCTTTTTCTGGAGGCCCTGACCCCGGAGCAGGAGGTATAGCTATGCTGCTGAGCTCCAGAAGGGCCAGACAACAGGGGCAGTAACATTACCAACACCTTCTGATTCTCAGACCATTTTCAGGGGCTTGATCAGAATGTGATCTCTCTGGACCCAGGTCCATCCAGGCAGGGTTTCCCACTCACACCAGGTACCCAGCTCAGGGTAGTCTGTCCCTCCAGCTTCCTGACCTGCCCCGGATGGCAAAGTGGGGTCCACCGGACTTCCAGCCCCTGCTGTCTTCAGTTCAGTTCTCAGATGCTCACGTGTAATCGGATGGCTTGGACCCTACCCTGCCCAGACCAGTGAGTGCAAAGCTGGCCAGGTAAGGTCATGGAGGGGACCTGGGGACCAGTAATTAGGAGCCAGTTGAGGCCTCTACCTAAGTTCTTCAAAAAAGGATAAAGGTCCTCAGGCCACAGAGGCCACGCTGAGAGCCTGTCTCTTCCAAAGCATTGCTCGATTCACAGTCCCTGGTGCACCTCGACCTCACCCTCAGAAGCTATGAGAGACAAGGTCCAAAAAGGAGGTTTTTAATACAAAGAATGGGGCAGGGTGCGGGAAGAACTTAAATAAGGTGTCATGAGCCAGCTGCAGGGGGCATAGGGATCCTGTGGAGTCGGATGATGCAGACTGAGTTCCGGGCCTCTTTGATCCGCCACCATCGGCCAAGCCTGCATGACACAAGAGGAGCAGCTGGGACCAAGCCGACCTCCACCCAGTCTATCCCCCCATCCCCACCCACTGCCCACCGAGAGCCACGGGATCATGTACCTGTGTTCCTGGCCTACTCCGGCCACTAGGAAGTCCCCAGTACTAGAGAACTTGAGGCTATTGATAAAGCCCACCTGAGGAGAGACAGGGACATGTACAGCATTAGAACACCCCTCCACCCCGGCATCAGTCTCCAGCATCACCAGCAAGGGCTTGGGATCAAATCACAGCTCCGCCTCCTGCCACTGGTTACTGGGCCAGATAGGATGACACCCAGAAGGGCTGCTCCACCCCTCAGGGCCTCAAACTGGCTGCTGACTAGAGTACTGGAGACCTAGGCCTGCACTCTCAGACCTAGGCCTGCACTCTCAGACCTAGGCCCTGCCTTGCACTTGACACCCAGAACAGCACCTAAGACAGACGATGCAGGAAGGGAAGGGGGAGAGGAGGAAAGAAGGGTGGGGTTCTGCGCTAGGAGCTGACCCTCACTTCTGAGAAGTTTCCCTTCTAGCAGGAGGGACATTAGGAGCTCATTCCAGGAGCCTAGCGGTCTTGGGTCCTTGAGTGGGGCAAAAAAAAAGCTGAGTATTCAAGCCCACTCACCAGGGGGATGTCGCAGAGGTGATCGAGCCTCCTGAAGCCCTCCCCGCACTGCCAGAGCCGCACACAAGAGCTGTGGGAGCCTGAGAACAGGGGACAATGAGCAATCGCTGCAGCGGTCCACCCTGTGATGCCCGCCTCCCTGCCTGAGGGCACCCACCTGTAGCCACAAGGTCTGTATTAAGGAGGGCTGCCACTGATGACACCCAGAAGGGCTGCTCCAGGCCCGGCTCTCCCTGCAGCCCATGAGCTTCCCGCTGCAGGGCAAGTGGCCGCTTCTTAGAGAGGCCCCACAAGGCCACAGAGCTGTCGACGGGATGGCAGGTAAGGAGCCAGGGACACGACAGAAAGAAATGCAGCAGAGAGGGACCAAGTCCACACAACAACCATGGGACATGGACAAAGTCATCAGTGCCTGTGACATCTATGACCATAATTCTAACAGCTGCCCCACAGTGGGGTTCTTACAGAAGTGCTTAGCAGCCTATAATCCTAGCACTTGGGAGGCCAAGGCAGAAGGACTGCTGAGTTCGAGGCCAGCCTGGGCTACATAGTGAGTTCAAGGCCAGCCTGAACTGCATAGCAAGACCCCCTCTCAAAAAACCTAAAGAAAAAAGGAGAACTCGGAGGCAGCCAAAGGGCGGCTCTTACCCGTCGTCGGCACCCGACACCATGTGCTCCTCATTGATCAGATGCAGGCAGTCGATGGAGCCCCTGGGGAGAGGGGCTATCACAGATGTGGCCAGTCCCACCACCCAAGGAGCTCCCACTACCCTGGCACACTGCCTTACTGGTGGCCATAGAAGACCAGCTGGGACTCCTCAGGGATCTTCCACACACGCACCGTGCCATCCCGGCCCCCAGCTGTCACACAGCACTCCCGGCTCAGGGCGTCCAACGCGGCCACAGCATCCTGATGTCCAAAGCTAAGGGCAGGACAGAGTAGGATGGGTCATGCGTGAACCCACACACACCCACACACCCCCTCCACTGAGGCACTCACAGCGTCTCCACGTAGGAGTTCTCTGCCACGTTCCACACCTTCACAGAGCGGTCATGGGAGGTGCTGTAGAGCTGGTGGGTGCCCCTGCGGAATGCCAGTCCCTGAGGATGCACAGAGAGAGGAGGAAAAGGGACCTGGACTGCAGCAGGCAAAACAGAGGCCTGCCGGCAGGTATCACAAAACAAGCAGCTGCTGTAAGAGGCCCGCGGCAGGCATCTCCCACTGGCCACTGGCCCTTGGGCAGATGTGGGATTCTCCCAGGATCCTCAGCCCTTGCACAAGCTGAACTCTGCCTCGTTCAGCTCCTTCCAATTTAGCTACCTGCAGCCCATTTATGTCCTTCCCACACCACCCACCACCCCAGAATGCAGGTTCCCTAAGGACAGGGTCCCCAGCAGCCCAGCGCCAAGCGCCGCCCACTCGGCATATGACAGCCACTCACCGACACGGCATCCCGATGTCCTGTGAAGGTGTACAAGTGGCAGCAGCTCTGGGCTTCCCAAATGAGAATAAGCTTGCTACGATCACCAGAGGCCTGCAGGGACAGGGGCAATGGCCAAGGTGCACACCTCACACGCAAGGCCCCGCCCACCTCTAGGGCCAGCCGGGCCTTACAAGGTACTTGCCGTCGGAGGATATGGCCATGCAGAGGACGTGGCTGCTGTGGCCAGGGGTCTGCCCCTCCGCACCCTTCTTGGCCCTTGGAATCACATGCAGCTTCCGTCCACTCTCCACGCTCCCTGCCACCAGGGAAGAAGAGAGGTTACTGAGGTAGCAGACAGAGCTGTCAGGGAGCAGAGTGGACCAGGTGCCATGGAAAAGTCCAGGACTTGCGTTGGAGAACCCAGTTTGGCCACCATAAGCCTTGAGACAAGTTTCCTAACCTGGTAAGTGTGGGCAACAGCTCCAAATGGCCATGAAACCCAAAAAGAGAGAATGCAGAAGTGCTTTGAGGTGAGCCGGGTGTGGTGGTACACACCTGTAATCCCAGCACTCAGGAAGCTGAGGCAAGAGTTACTAGGCCGGGCTGGGGATTTAGCTCAGTGGCTTAAGCACCTGCCTGGCAAGTGCAAGGTCATTGGTTCAATCCCTGGTACCAAAAAAAAAAAAAAAAAAAAAAGTTACTAGGCCATGAGTTCAAGGCCAGCCTCAACTACATTGTGAGACCCTGTCTCAAAAATCAAGGGAAAAACAGTAGTTTTAGGGTTGAGGGGTGTTGCCTGCCTGGCACACTTATGGTTCTGGATTCCATCCCCAGTGCCACCAAAAAAAAAAAAAAAAAGCTTGAGGACTGATGGTATGAGTTTTCCCTATAGCTATCATGGGTGGAGGAAGGCTGTGCTCAGCTGTCAAGGGCTGGGAACCTAGAAGGACCAAGGACTCAGTCCCAAGTCTACACAGTGCCTCAAACACTCGCAGCTTCAACTCCTATTAAGTCATCATCCTGCCTCTGCTCATGGTCTCAGCCGTCACAGGGCTCATGGGCCCACTGTGGACGTCACCCAGAAACACAGTAGCAGATCTGCCTCCAGAGGTCCCCTGTCAGGGCTCCCCCTCCGCAGACCAGCCCCCAGATATACCCAGCGCCACTCACATTTAATGATAGTGCAGTCTTTGGCGGCAGAGAAGATGGCCAAGTCATCAGGGGTGATCACCAAACACGTGATGGAGAGTTGGTGGCCCCGTAAAACCCGAATGTCTGCCGGACCTGGGGTCTGGATCTGGGCAGGCAGGGACTGGGTCACTATGGCATAACGGGTCTGCCCCACACCATCCTTTCCCACCCACCCTACCCAGAAGGAAAGCAAGACCTGGGGCTGCAAGGACCAGACCTTTACCCGACCACATCACCCAGGTGTCCACTGTGTTCATAATGAAGACCCTTACAGCCTGAACCACCCTGCTGGGAAATCTGCCCAACCCCATGGGGCTACCAACTCCCTCAACCTCACCCCAAAGCACCCTGCCCACTCACCTCCTTTGCCACTGCCTTCTGCAGCCTGCCTCTCTGCTCGAGCTGCATGGAGAGGACAGGAGTAAGGAGAGGACAGGTCCTGGGTGCAGAACCAGTCTTCCCCTCCTCCACCCACTCCCCACACTCACCACATCCTCCTTCAGGCGCCCCGCCACTTGGTCCTCTTCAAATGCCCGTGCCTCAGCCTTCTCCTCCTCTGTGCAGGACAGACAGTCCACATAAACCAAGAATCAGGTTCCCCCTTCCCTTCTCAGCTCATCCCACTCCTCCACTCTGGGGCTGGACTCTCAATGCCCAGCCTGTGTCCTGCACAAAGCTCAGGCCACTTCAGTACAGAGGAGGGAAGGGCGGACTGTCTCCCCCTGCCTTCGCTAATCATGTCAGCCCAAAGATCTCTACAGATCTGCCACCCCCACCAAGCAGGCAGCTCCAGGAGTCCAGGCAGCCGCTGGACACCTGTACCAGTGGTCCATCAGGTGACTGGAGCTGCAGCAAGGGACAAGGAGGCTTTGACACAGGCCCCAGTCCTTGCCTGGCCCGCCCATGGCTCACCCTGCTGCCTCAGCTGCTCAAGGTAAAGTTTAGCCAAGCGTAGCTTCTTCTCCTGGGCAGTTTCCTCCAGTTCCTCCTCTTCTTCCTCCTCCTTAGTCCTCTTTGGAGCCAAGCTGTGGGAAATAAAGGGTCAGGTCTAAGAGGCTTACTCCACTCCTCTGGCCAAAAAGAACACACCTCCTCAATGAGAACATCCTGCCACTCAACCTTGCGCATAACTGCCAGCCCTCTGGGCCAAGGATCATATGTGCAGAAAGCTGAAAGATGTGACTAAGCAACCTGAAAGGCCTCACTTCATGGCTGACATAAGATGAGAACAGACCAAATCTCCAGTGATCACTGTGAAATTTCTCAACTCTTGGGGAAACAGAAAGTTCTAAGGAAATTTCTCAACTCTTGGGGAAAAGAAAGTTCTCTTTCCAAGAGAAACCAAGAGAAATCAAAATGGCTCCAGACATCTCAGTCTCAACACTGAGAATCAGAAGACAAAACTCTGAAGGAAAATGTCAACCCCTGCAATACCCTCCCCCTGAAAGCATTACGAAAAATGAAGTCAGTATCAGGGGTTGGGGTGTATGTAGCTTGGTGATAGAGCCTGGGCACAGTGTACACAATGCCCGGGTTAAATTCTCAGCACCCGAAAGGAAACTGTCAAGATACACAAAGTGATACAGAATCAGTTCTTTCTCCTTTCTTAGGATGGATAGAGAATGGGATTTTGAAACACAGGGGAAGCAGGAAGGCAGAAGGAGATGCAACAGAGCAGTAAAGGTAGATTCCAAGAAGACAACCAGCCCTCAACATGAGGGATCCAAAGCTAGAAGAAACAGACATACTAAGACCATCATCTTCCTAGACTCACTGCCAGCACACCATCCTATACCCTCAAGGCAAAGTTCCAGGTGAATCCTAACTGGTTGTGGCTTGGTCTTGCACTGATAAAGAGTTTCTCTGTACTCCTCCTAGACCCCATCCCTTGGCCAACCAAGGGCATTCACTCCATTCAAATGTAGGTCCTGCTTTGACCCACTTCTTGCAGCTGGAGGTAGATTATGGGAACTCAGAAGCAGAAACTCAGGATAGCCAGGTGTGGTGGTACATGCCAGTAACCCCAACACTTGGGAGGCTGAGGCAGCAGGATTGCTGAGAGTTCGAAACCAGCCCACGCTACACAGTGAGTTCAACACTAGTCTAACCTAGAAAGTAAGACCCAGTTCTGGGTGAAAAATAAGAAAATCCAGGGTAGCCCTCTCCCTCTTGACTGCATAACTGGGACACCTAGTGTCTATCAGATGCCCCAACTATGTTTCCCAGTACACACTCGTGACTCAGCCCATGACTTCCCACCGAAGAGACCTTGAAAACTCCAGAAAGCCAAGGCCAAACAATGCTCTAGAGACCATTAAGGGCTTGCCAAGCCTTCAAGCAGCAGGGTTGATACTGCGTCTCCCATACAAGGCCAAGGTTGGGAGTTACCCAAACCAGTTAGTCAAGGATTCACACATAGGAAGAAAACTCTAATGAAAAGCAAAAAAAACTATACACTGCATGATTCCATTTATAGAACTTTCCAAAAAAAAAGACAACTCCAGGGACACTGGTTAACACAGGTAAAGAGGAGCTTCCTACAGAGGAGTAGGGAGTACTTTGGAGCAGGGAGGGGTACATTCTATATCTTCATGGTTGTGACAACTACACAACTGTGTGTTAAAGCTCAAAGAACTACAGGCTAAAAAGGGTGAGCACTAGTGTATGTAAATTATACCTCAAAGAAAAAATTTTCTTTTTTTTGGTCTTTTTTTTTAGACTTTTTGAGACAAGATTTCACTATGCAGTTCAGGCTGGCCTTGAACTCACAGAAATCCTCCTGCCTCAACCTCCCAAGTGCTAGGATTACAGGCATGTGCCACCACCCCCAGCCTTACTTCTATTTTTTAAAAGAAAGAAAATTCAGTGATTAACTAGAGTCAGGAATGACAGTTGGGGTTTCCAAGATTCTGCAGATGTCTCAAAAAAATAAAAAACAAACAACAAAAAGTTTTAAAAAATTAACTGGGTGTGGTGGCACATGCCTGTAAATCCCAGCACTTGGGAAGCTAAGGCAGGGGGATCACTGTGAACTCAAGATCAGCCTGGGCTACATAGTAAGTTCAAGACCAGCCTGAACTACATAGTAAGACCCTGCCTCAAAAAATAAAATAAAAATTTTTAACTGTTTTTGTGAGCAAGGCAATAAACACTCAAATTCAGAAACAAAATTTCTAAATCCAACTCACATGAAAGTCACCAACATTCTAAGAGCCTTCACCCCACAAGGGTGTCACCCTGTGCAGCCCTCTGAAACCCTGAGCCTCCCGTCAGCTGCAGAAATGTGGGAAGCTATCAAAGCCCTCTGTGCTCTGGATGTACCCAGCACCTGCCTTTCCAACATTCCCACCTCCGATTCTGGCACCGCGACATTTCAAACTTTTTTTTCCTGATCTCTGAATGCCGTGTTATCTCTTTATTGGTACTCTCTGCTCCCAAAACACACTGCTGTAAGATGTTTCTCGCTCCACACGTTCTCCCTCCACCTGCTGGCTCACTTCTGTCCTGACAGTGAAGCCGATGTCTCACATGCTAAAGACTTATTTGAGGGAGTCCCCCCTATCCAGGGTTACTGAGTGGGACAATCATTTAAACCTAGCAGGGCAACACAGTGACACTCCTGTCTCAAAAAAAGAAGAAAAAAGTAGGAAAATCGCTAATTGTGACTTTGCGTTCACATAAAATGAAACTCCAGCAAGCATGTCTTTCATCTGTCTCTTTTTACCTGTCAGTCCAGCCCTATGCTTAAGTCCCTGTCATGAGTCAAGGGGTCTCGACCACTGAGACCACAGAAATGAGACTTCTCAAAGCCAAATATTGGAGGAAAGAGCCTTGATCTGAATTCGAAGATCAGAGTCCTGGTTTTTCAGCCCAGCTCACCCACGTGGGCCTCAGTTTCCCCATCTACCAAGTGGAAAAGGACAACTCACCTCTCGCTCTCAGAGTCGCTGGAGATCTCCTCGTTCATCTTGCCGCCGCCTTTGGACTTGCTCGAGTCACCCACAGAGTCGACCTGGGGATTAATTATGTGATCCTCTCTTTGGTCTGATCCCGGCCACCCCAGCACTGACCAGGGGCCCCCTGGTTCTTTGAGAGTCCAGGACTGGGAAAGGTGGTGGCTCCTGGCCCTGGTCAAGTGCAAAGCTTTTCAGGATTTGGCGGGCGGTGACAGGGACGAAGCCGGCTCCAGAGAAGGAGAGGGGCCCGAGTTCGGATTTCTCGGATGGGATGGCAGCTGTCCCAGTAACTAGACAGATCGCAGCCCACGGAAACGCCATCCTCACCTTTAGCCGCCGCTTGCCAGGCCCAACCCCGGAGGCCGGCTTTCTCCGCTTTCGAGCTGCCACTGTGGCCGACATGCTGTCCACCTAGAGCGCTGCAGCGGCTACTGGAGAACTCACATGGCAGCTACACCCAAGGCCGCATGGCAAGACCCCGCTCCCTGATAGGCTCCCACCTCCCAGCGGGTCCCACCTCCCGCAACTCCATTGGCTTCTCAAGCAAGTGTTGTCACGCCCCCGAAAGCCCATAGGATAGTCGCTCTGACCACGCCCCCACGCCGGGCTGGAGTCGGAAGCAATCCTCTAGAAAGAGGCGCTTCCGGTCTGATGCTTTGGCGCTTGCGCTCTACTCTCCGGCTAGCATGCTGGGAGGAACGGGACCCGAGCGTCTTCGCGGTGCTTTCGCCCCATGGCCACTAGGGGGAGCCAGAAGTGCGGGAGTCCGCGTTGGCACTAGGAAACCGGCGGAACCCAGGGAGAAAGGGAGCTAGTGTCCCTGTGTTGCAAAAGTCACTGGGCTGGGTGTACGTGCTGCGTGTCCCAAACTGGACCAGCAGCGTTCAGGACATGACTTTCCCTGGGCGTTGGATATGTGCAAATCAGCTTCCTTCATGTGTGAAACAAGCCACCTACCTCGGCCTCACCCACTAGTAGACAAAAAGCTAAAATTCTGCACACACACACACACACACACACACACACACACCCCGGGCTCCTCCCACTCCTCTAACAATTATTAGGAATTTCCCAACTCAAGGCTGCCTCAGGATCACAAGATTGCTGGGTCCCCAGACCTAGTACTGTCCTGGGAGGTGCACACAGCAGTCCGGATACCAGATTGGGTGGCCGGCCGCTGTCTCGCTCAGGTCCCTGCTTCTCTTCGGTGAGTGTCCTGTGGCTTCTTCCCATAAACTTCTGCCCAGCAGTACAGAGCTATTCGAGTGGAACTGCCCTGACCGCTGGTAGTTCAAGGCCACGAATGAACCTTGGTTGGCATCATAGAACAATCTCTCTCTACCCTCTTTCTTTCTCCCCTTTCTCTCTCCCCCCTCCTGCCTCCTCCCTCCTGTCTCTGTCTCCCTCCCCTGTCTTCTCCCTTCCTCTCTCTCTGTCTCTCTTTCTCTCTCTCTCTTTTAGACAAGGGTTCACTATGCAGTTCAGGCTGGTCTTGGGCTCACTTTGTAGCCCAAGGTGGTCTCAAACTTGCAACAATCCTCCTGCCTCAGCCTCTCAAGTGCTGGGATTACAAGTGTATGCCACCACACCCGGTTTCTCTTTCTTTTAAAGGCTGGGTCTCACTGTATAGCTCCTGTGTGGTTCAGTTTGGCCTCAAACTCACAGAAATCCTCCTGCCTCAGCCTCCCGAGTGCTGGGATTACAGGTGTGTGCCACCACACCTAGCAAGAACTATGTTAGGAAGAAGGTCCTGCACCCTGGGTTCCTAGCTCCAGAGGGATAGATCTGGTCCTAAGATGGCTGCCCTGGAGCAGCTGCCCACCCACCCCCATAGCTCAGTGACTCAGTCCAGCAATATGCTAGGCCAAGAGGAACTGTCCTGGATAGGGCAGGGCCTAGAAATGAAAAAGAGCTTCCTTTCATTTTCCCTACCATGTGAGAACTCACCAGACAGCTGTAGAGTGTGGGCACCAGCCTCTTCCTTGGCCAGAGTGGGCAGACTGGCCGGGTCCTGACCTTGCACTTGTGAATGGGGAGAAGGGTGTAACTGAGATGCAGAGAGGTGGTTTGGGCCCTGGGCTGGGATGGACTGCAAGGGCCATAAAGGTCTAAGTACCCCCTGTTCCCCAAGACAACCATGGATCCAAAACAAAAGCCTTCAGTAAAGACTAAGCACCCTGAGAAGACAGAGGGGCAACAGGGGTCAGGGGAAAAGGACAGTTTCCACGCCACTGCTGAGGCCCTCCGAGCTGCACCCACAGAGAAGCGCATAATCTGTGTGGACCCTAACTGTCCACTGAGCAACGACTCTGGCGTCCAGGTGAGCTGCATCCCCAGGTGGGCCAGATCCTGCTCCCCGCTAAGGACACATACACCCATCCCTCAGCACTCCAGCCCCAGGCTAGCTCCAGAGCAAGGCCATGTCCCCAAAGACCATAAAGGTCAGGGCTGTGCCCACCAGGCCCAGATAGTCCAGCCTTGCCCATCAGGCTCCACCACACCTGACTAAGGGCTCCAACTTCCTTGGTGTTCCCTCAAACCAGCCCTCAGGGCAGAGTCAGGTCCTCAGATCCACACCACAGGACACAGCTCCATCTTCCCAGAACCCCTTAGACTGCATCCTTTAGAGCAGAACCATGACCCCACAAGCTCCAGGACACGGTCCCTTCAATGCCACAGAGGTGTCAGATTCTTGTGTCCCCCAGGCCCCACTCAGTGAGCAGCCAGGCATCCATGCAACTGCAGCCTGCCCCTCTACCCCTACCCCGCTCCTGCCCAGGTACACCAGGACTATGACTGCACGCTGAACCAAACCAATATCAGGAACAACAACAACAAGTTCTATATCATCCAACTGCAGGAAGATGGCAACCACTTCTTATGCTGAAACCGCTGGGGCCGCGTGGTAAGCATCCCAGCCCCTGTGCTGGCTCCCCGTCTCTTCCTGCTCAGCAGTATTCCCCAGGGTCCCCAAAAGCCACAGCTGCTAACTGTGCTCCTGCACCTCTGACTATGCAGGGAAACTGGCCACAAGGCCTGCCCCAACACAGAGACCAGCAAATATTTATGGTGGGTACAGCTCTGACGGCTGTTACTTGCAGGGAGAGGTGGGCCAGTCAAAGATGAGCGATTTTACCTGCCTGGAAGATGCAAAGAAGGACTTCGAGAAGAAGTTTCGTGACAAGACCAAGAACAAATGGGCAGAGCGGGACCATTTTGTGCCCCACTCTGGCAAGTACACACTTATTGAAGTGCAAGGAGACGCCGAGGGCCAGGAGGCTATGGTGAGGGTGACAAGCCTGAGGGTGGGGGCGCCTGGGCTGAGGGAGGGGCCTGCTGTTGAAAAGACCCATCAGATGAGGCTCTGCCACTGCCCAGCTATGTGACCTCCATGGCCACCCTCTTTGGCCTCAGTCTGGCTTGTCTCTGTCTGGGGCCACACTCTGCCCCAAGTGCTGGTGCCCTGCCCAGCTGCTCCGGCCCACCAGGTGGCCCTCTTTCCCCAGGTGGTCAGAGGCCCAGCAGGGACTGTGGTAAAGCAGGAACAGCCCTGGTCTCTGGACCCCGCCACACACAAGCTCATCTACAATATCTTCAGCAAGGAGATGTTCAAGAACACCATGACCCTCATGAACCTAGGTGATGGGAAGAGCCTGGCAGGGTGGCAGGGCCCAGGGTGGCAGGGAGGTGTGGCTGAGTCCCGTTCTCCCATCCTCCCAGATGTGAAGAAGATGCCTCTGGGGAAGTTAAGCAAGCAACAGATCGCACGGGGTTTTGAGGCCTTGGAGGCACTGGAGGAGGCTCTGAAAGCCCCTGCAGAGGGCAGCCCAATCCTGGAGGAGCTGTCCTCCAGCTTCTACACCGTCATCCCACACAGCTGCGGCAGCCGGCCCCCAACCATCAACACCCTTGAGCGTTTGCAGGCTAAGAAGGACATGCTGCTGGTGAGGCCAGCAGGGGGCAGGCTGTTGGCAAGCCACCAAACTGGGCAAGGAATGCGAGGGACAGGTGGCCAAGAAGCCCCAGAGGGATAGGCTGCATTGGGCGGGCTAAGGGGTGGGTGGGGTTGTATACTGGTAGACAACAGGTGGGGTGGCAGTGGGATCAGTCCTGTGGGGTGGCCAGAGTCCAGGAGAGACAAAACTGCCAGTGCCCATTATCCTAGGTGCTGGCAGACATTGAGCTGGCCCAGACCCTGTGGAACAAAGACAGTGGACCGACACTACCAGCTCCTCAAGTGCCAGCTTCAGCTGCTGGATTCTGAGGCACCTGAGTACAGGGTGAGCTAGGCCCTGCAGAGTGCCAGCCCTCTTCCCTCCAGCTCTGAGAGTCTGGGAGGACTCCTGGCCCTTACCCTTCTGTCCCTGTGTCTGCAGGGTATAAGGAGAGCTGTGGGGACTAGAGGGACCTGAGGAGATGAGCCCACGAGTCCCCCAGCTTCTGCTCTCCCATAGGTGATACAGACTTACTTAGAACAGACAAGCAGCACCTCCAGAAGCCTGGTTCTGCAGCATGTTTGGAAAGTGAACCGGGAAGGCGAGATAAGGGAGATTGCTCAGCCCCTCCTATATTGCTACCTTGGCCCTCAGGAGAAGAACCTTGGCTTATCAATGCCTTGGTGAGCTGGCTTAGCCACTCTGACCAGTTTCTCTGGCCTGAAGGTATCAGTGGCCAGACAGGCTCTCAGCGTTGGTCATGCCAGTTGCGCACCTGCATCTCCCATTCCCTGCCCCTCTGCTGCTCAGGGAGACAGGTTCCAGGCCCATTCCAAGCTGGGGAATCGGAAGCTGCTGTGGCATGGCACCAACGTGGCTGTCATGGCTGCCATCCTCACCAGCGGGCTCCGCATCATGCCACATTCCGGTGGTCGTTTTGGCAAGGGCATCTACTTCGCCTCAGAGAACAGCAAGTATGGTGAGGCACCCTCTGGGCTGAGCCCTGGGCAGAGTGAGAGGTGCCAAGGTAGCGCGGGCTAGTCTTTCCCCCTGGAAACTCCTGTGGAGCTGAGGAAGGAAACTTTAAAGGGCTGCAGCCAGAGTGCTCAGGGAGCACTGGGCAAAGAGCTGGCCCTGGGCAAAGAGCACCACATCGCCATCAGCTTGAGGGCCTCAGAGGAGGCTCCTGGCAGTCAGTGACAGCCTCGTGGCGGAGGTGAGGCAGGGACAGCTTCCTGGAGGAGGCAAGGATGAGTGCACCAACCACATCGACAAGGGGTGAAAGAGCGAGCTTGAAGGTGAGGGGGTGGCAGAGAGGCGAGGAGGTTGTGGCAGCCAAGACTTCTAAGCAGGTCCTGCTGCTGAAGCTCACAGCAGCGTCTAGCAGGGCTTGGGTCGGGGGACCTGGGACTGTTGAGGGAGCCTTCCCAAGGTGCTAATGGAGACCAACTGGACATGGACCTAGCAGGATCTCAGGGGCTGCAGCTTTGGATAAGGTGACTGAGGCTGGAAACTGCAGGGAAGCCAGGCTCTTACTGGATCCTGTGGCCAGGGAGTCGGAAGGGAGAGAATCCATGGCGGGAATGTGGGAGGACGGTGGGCAGCATGTAGGAGTGTGTCAGAGGTGTCTCCAGGGACTCCCAAATTGTAGCCAGGGTGCCCAACTGAAGTGGCCTCTCCAGCTCAGGCCCCCAGCCTGGACTGACCACATCATTGGAGGCCACCACCACCCACATGTCTAAAAGAACATGGCCCACAGATTCCTCCAAGGACAGATCGGGCTGAGGTTGGAAGGTCACCCAAGACCAGAGTGGGGCAGAGGAGCCTAAGAAAGAGAGGCTAGGAGGGCCTAAGGAGGGTCCCAGGGCTGGCCCTGAAGGGCACCGGTAGCAGACGCAGCAGGCCCCTCCTTGGGTCTGCTGACTCGACAAGGGTGGCAGAGATGTACCCTCTCTGCCACCGAGAGCACAGAGGTGGGGAGGTTGTTGGGACCACAGTGGGTGCTTTCCCAAGCCAGACAGCAAAGCTGCTAGTAGAGATAGCACTGCCATTGTCACACACACACACACACACACACCACAGAGGGCTGAGCTGCCCTCCTGAGACCTCCTGTGTCTTCCAGTTACTCCCATGCACTGTGGGAACCACCAGGTGGGCTACATGTTCCTCAGCGAGGTGGCCCTGGGCAAAGAGCACCACATCACCATGGATGACCCCAGCTTGACATGCCCACCCCCCGGCTTTGACAGTGTCATTGCCCGAGGATGCACAGAGCCTGGTGAGCCTGGGAAGCCGCACAGGTCTGAGGATGTGGGCGGGACTGAAGTAGGGGACCGGGACATTTTCAGATGAGCGAAGAGAGGACTGTGGAGGACAAAAGCAGCAGGCTTTTTCACTGCAGTCTTTCCCTCCGTCATCCAGCAAACATCCCCTGATCCAGTGCATCACTCTTGGTCATCTACTCGGGTTAAAAAGTGATGTCAGGGGCCAGGGATTTAGCTCAGTAGCATAACAGCCTGCCTGGTAACTGCTAGGTCATGAGTTCAATCCCTGGTACCCAAATTAAAAAAAAAAAAAAAAGTGGTGTCATTGGCTGGGAATTGACAAGAGTAGGAGTCTCCTAGAGAGGATCCGGGTGGATGTTCAGTCAGAAGGCCTTGCCCTGGCAAGGTGGCAGGGACGGCAAGGTGGAAAAGCACCTTGGCATCCCTGTTGCAGAAGAGGAGAGCGTGGGGCCAGGAGAGACTGGAAAGGCCAGAGACCAGGGACCCTGTGCCACCCATGGCCCTTGCTGTGCCTTGCAGATCCTTCCCAGGACACTAAACTGGAGCTGGACGGCCAGCAAGTGGTGGTGCCCCAGGGCCGGCCCATTCCATGCTCAAAATTCAGCAGCTCCCCCTTCCACCAGAGTGAGTACCTCGTCTATCAGGAGAGCCAGTGTCGCCTGCACTACCTGCTGGAGGTTCGCCTCTGAGCCGCTGTCCTGCTCCAGGTCCTGCGAGGGCCTGGACCAGGATCATCAGTCATCCTCACCGTCTCTGTCACCCTGCATCATTGTATCACTCCTTTGTTTTTTTTTTAAAAAAGTACATCTATGGCTGGTATATTAATATGTGCCTGTAATCCCAGTATTCAGGAGGCTGAGGAAGGAGGATCACTTGGGCCCAGGAGTAAAGGCCAGCCTGAGCAACAGAGTGAAACCTATGTTCAATATATATATAGTCATGCTCCAGTTAACATTTTGGTCAACAGTGGACCGTATATATGATAATAAATCTGTAAGATCCTATCACCTTGTGACCATCTTCATTTGTAACACACTCTGATATCCATGCCGTGACAGAGTCACCTGTTTCTGAGACACCTCCCCATTGCTAAGCAATGTACACTCTTATGGTTCATAGCTAGGTGACATGCAAGGGCCTCAGGCACCACAGGCAGGGCTCTGGGCTGTGACTGCATTGGGGCGCCATAGCTGACTTGCTGTTGTAGTTAGAAGGTCGGCTCTGGTCCGAAGAGGCGGGGCCCCGGGGCAGTACCTCCTTGTAGATCTGCTTCCTGGACACCATGACAGAACCAGCTTTGCCTTTCCCGAGCCCCTCTGCCATTCTGTTATCTGCCTTGAGGCCCCCGACCATGGCAAAATAAACCTCTCCTTTACATTGTGGGTGTCAGCTATTGTGTCACAGCCCTGCCATCAGGAAAGGAATAGCAGTTATCACCCCGTGGGTTATAGTTTAGATTTAAAAGATGCCCCCCAGAAGGCTTTTATGTTCAGAGGTGGGGCTTTAGAAGGTGATGGGGTACTGGGGGGACTAACCTCATCAAGGGATTAACCCACTGATGAGTTCACAGGTGAGCGGCTGCCAGCAGCCTGGCCTTCCTGGAGGAAGTGGGGCCTGGGGGTGTGTCTTTGAAGAGCACACGCAGTCTGCTCTGTCCTCCCTGCTTCTTCCTCAGCTGTCTGCTCCCTGGCTGCCGGGAGGTGAGAGCTCTGCCCTGCCAGGCCCTTCTGCCATGACGTTTGTGGCTGAGAGCCAGCTGACCATGAACTAAAACCAGGAGTCAGAATAAACCTCTTCTTCACATTGTGTGTGTTAGATGTTTTGTCCCAGTGGAAAAAAAAGCTAACACACCATGAAACCCTGTCCACAGTCAGGACCCCATCTAGGGTCATCCACTGCATTTAGCTATTGTGACTCCTCTGCAATCTCCTTTAATCTAAAAATGCTCCTCAGCGGATTTACTAACTTTGACATTTGGGGTTTTATTTTTTTTTTTTTTTTTTGTATTGAGGGATTGAACCCAAGGAGCACTGAGCTACCTCCACACACACCCTCTATTTTTTTTTAATTTTACTTTGAGACAGATTCTCAGTAAGTTGCCCAAGCTGGCCTTGAACTTGCAAACTCCTGCCTCAGCCTCCCAAGTAGCTAGGAGGCACATGCCATCATGCCCAGTCATATTCCTCACACTTTGCAAGAGTACCTGCAAGTTGCTTTAATCTCTCTCAATTTCAGCTTATTTGCTGTTTTGTCCTGATCAGATTCAGACTTCATATGTCTGGGAGCATGGATGATGCCTCCTGGGTGTGTTATATCGGGAGAGACATGGCCCATTCCTGGAGATATTAATTAAATTTGATCCCTTCACTGAAGTGATGTCTGGCAGATTTCTCCAAGGTAAAGCTACCATTTTTCCCCTTTGTAATTAGCCAGTAACCTGCAGAGCCATGTTGTGAACTGTAAATTTCTCATTCCTCATCAACTTTCACCCATAAGCTTTAACATTCATTAATATTTACCTGAAACAAATCACCTGAATGAGTTTTACTAAGATGGTTGTAAATGGTAGCTACTAAGCTCCATCATTTCTTTTATATCTATGCAGAATCTGTACATTTATATGTTTTATTATTACTAGAATATGGATTTTTATTTCATCCAGTGGGTTATAATCTATGGCAGGTCATTACCTATTTTGATTCTCAGATTGTCTCAGACTTGGCCGGCAGAAGGTCCCTTTGTGTGTCTCTGTTTTTTGGGGGGTTTTTGGAGGTTTGTTTTTTTTTTTTTTTGTAAGTATCTCCTTACTTTCTGGCAAAACAAGATATTCCAGGTTCATCTTGTACAACCTGGAATCAGCCATTTCCAAGGAGCTTCGGTTCCCCAGAGAATCCAGTACTGGGGCTTGGAAGGAGGTATATGTAGCTAAATAATAAATGAATGTCTATCTATATCTGTTTCTCCAATTCCAATCAAGCACCACAGAAGCTTCCATTCTTCCCCCAATGCTGTATTTCCTCACTTCATAAACAGTAAGCACCTGGATCCCCATCAATACCAATATCAGTATATTTACCACTTGCTTTATCCCACACAAAAATTGGCTTTGGAATTCCTACACCCATATCATTGGGTTCATTTGTTTCTATTTACATTCACTTTTTTTTTTTTTTTGTCAGTACCAGGGATCAAACTCACGACCACGCGCTTGCAAGGCAAGCGCTTATGCCGCTGAGCTAAATCCCCAACCCTTATTTACATTCACTTTTAAAAGGTGTTCTTCATCCTTGTTAATTTATGAATCTCAATCCATAAAACACTAACACAGCTCCTATGTGTGCATCCAGACGTGCATTTAGGAGAATCCTCCTAGTCCTCTCAACTCCCATGTCACTTGTCTCTGGTTTATCCCTCCTATTTGTTTACCCCTAGTGCTGAGGACTGAAGCCAGGCCTTCACCCTGAGCTGCATCCCCAGCTCTTTTTTTATTGTTTATTTTGAGACAGGGTTAGGCTAAATTGCCCAGGCTCGGGTTAAATTTTGAATTCGTTTTAGTGATTTTGGAGGTAGCAGCACTCTCCAGCGCCCCCGCAGCCTCTAGTTCTTGCCTTCCCCAACCCTGCTTCCTCACTCCCTGCTCCCACCTAGCCCAGCTGAGCTCTCCTCAGGCCTACAGGCCTGTCCGGGTTGGAAAAAGCAGAAGCAGGAGCTCCTCCCTTCCTCTAATCCACAACCTCAAAAATCCCGCTTCACTTCCCCTAAGCAAATGGCCACATTCCAAGTGTGACTGAGAACAGGACAGGGCACCACGTGGACAGAGCTCCAGGAGGCAGGTGCCCAGAGCTCCAGCTATGTGTTCTGGGCCGTATTGCTCCACTCTGTGAGTTTTAGCCCTCTTGTCTGAATAACGGAAAATTGGACGAGGGCCTGCAAAATTCCAGCACAGAAAGTCAAACCAGGCGGTTCATGGCTGATCTCTACCATCTGGATCTGCAGTGACGCTGGCCATGTGCCTGGGCTGGATTTGGGGGGCACATGCTTGAGGAAGACTCAGCCAGGGTCCCTGCTCCTATATTCTAGTACAACAGGCTTACCATCAACATGTGCATAAGTATGAAATGTAGTATCAGGTAAGAAAGTGCCAAGAAAAAGTGACAGGAAAATGGAATAATGTTGAAGATGGTCACAAAGGCCTCTCCAGAGGAAAGAGTGAGCGCAAAGATCCAGTGGTAGAAAGTGCTGTATAACAGGTGAGAAGAACAGGAAGATGATTGGCTGGGTGTGCGGTAGAGGCAGAGATGTGGGGAGAAGGCAGATAACAGAGGCCAGTCCATAGCACAGAGGAGCTGAGTTCCCACAGATGATGGGTAGTTCTTGGAGTAGTCATGACTCCATCTGATTTAAGAGGGACCCACTTCAGCTGCTGGGTCAAAAGGAGACAGGAGGCTGTGTGTCAGTCAAGATCCAGCCACTGAAACAAATCACCCAAGGTATCTAAACAAGGGGAATCTGGTAGAGGGGAAGAACTGAGCTACCAACAGATGATGAGTAACAGCAAGAAACACCGCCACTATGCAAGGTAGAAAGTTAATGGAAGGAAACACTGCTCTGATGAGTCCTCCTGCCAGGATCACCTTGCAGGAACCAGACCCACAGGAGGCTGTCTGAAGGTAGCCAGGACTGGAGGGCGGGACAGTGCTTAGAGTCCCAGGTGGAACATGATACTTCCTCCCTCCTCCCATTCTCCAGTCTTCTGTTTGTAATGTCCACTCAATGCACACTCACAAAGAAGTCAGGCAAGTAAAGTTCTTTTGGAGGAATCCAGATGCCCAGCATAAAATGCAAGCACGGAGGAGGGCAACCGAGACATTGGAGCCCCTTCCTGGGTAGCCTATGAGGTGAGGGGCCAGGGGAGCAAGGGGCAGGGAACAGACCTGTGGACAAACAGGCAGATGGCCAGCATAAGATGCAGGAGCAGAGGCCAGATCATCAGTTAGAAGGGTGCCGCAAGGGTCCAGGTAAGACATGGTGGTGGCAGAGACCAGGGTATTGAGGCTGGAGGTGAGAAATCACTGAATTTTGGATATCTTGGTGGGTTGGGTTGGATATGGATGTAATGGAAAGGGAGAGATTTATCCTGATAAGTTTGCTAAGATAAAGATTCTAGGAGGAGCAGGTTGAAGAGGATCGAGAGTCACGGTTCTGTTTTGGAACAGGAAGTCTGAAGTGCCCATTAGGTCAGAGCTCTGGGGGAGACATTAAAGAGGGAGCCGAAGACTCAATCCTGGGGTTCAAGGAAGAGCTTCGGATGCATATGCAAAATACTGGGGTACAGATGGGGTTTTGCCATGAGACTGGGTGCCACACTGGAGTTACACAGCTCTCCCCAAGCCAGCCACCTTGAGGTGCCACATACTGACTGGCCAGGACTGACTTCTGTGTCTACTAGGGAAAACAGAGGGTGGAGATCTTGCTCACTGAAACTGCAAGTCTTGAGAACTGGGAAAGGGTGGTTCCCTAAAGAAAATTCAGGTGCTTTTCCCAGAAAAGGGCTTGTTTGCTAGCAGTAAAAACATCCAGCAAGTTGTCTGCTAAGATCTGCTATCTCCGCTCACTGTCATGAAGCACCCATTCTGTGCCAAGTTTTAATATTGGCCAAGCACCTACTATGTGCTGTGCCCTGGGATTTTCCTTCCAGGAGAACCTCTCCTGGGTTGGGGTAACTGATCACTCCCTGTGCACATACTTCCCACCCTAGGAAAGGCATGACAGGGTCTGGCTGGCTCTGAAGGAACACTGTAGTTCCCGGTCTCTAGGCTGGCGCCTGCTCTGCTCACCACCCTACCACCCCTCATTCCCCCACCCTACCCCACCCCCTAGCACTTCCATAGCAGCGCTTCCAGCCTCCAGCTGGCAGCTGCTAGGACCCAGGGGGCTGGCGCCAGGCCCTGCCCCTCCCTTGCCAGCTCCATGTGTCTCCAAAGAGCAACATCAGAGTAACAGCCAGTACCATCTCCGGCAGAGGCTGAATGGCTGGTCTGGGGCAAGGAGAGACAGCCAGCAGGCTCAGACTTGCACTCTCCAAGGCGCCCATCAAACTCCCAAAAGAATGGCAGCCTGGGCATCGGAGCCCCCTTCTGGGCAGCCTATGAGGTGAGGGACCAGAGGAACGAGGGTCAGGTAATGGGAACCGTGGTGCTGAAGGATCCCGTCGGCTCTCTGCATACCGGCACAGGTGAAGCCTGAGCGCTCCAATGGCCAACACCACAGGGCTGATCGCCGCAGAAGTCGCAGGCTCAGTGGGCTTGATCCTGGCAGTTCTGGTGGAGGTGGGGGCCCTACTGGGCAACGGGGCACTGCTGATCGTGGTGCTACGCACACCTGGCCTGCAAGACGCGCTCTATCTGGTGCACCTGTGCGTCGTGGACCTGCTGGCAGCTGCCTCCATCATGCCGTTGGGCTTGCTAGCCGCGCCCCCTCCCGGACTGGGCCGCGTGCGTCTGGGACCCGCGCCGTGCAGAGCTGCACGCTTCCTCTCCGCGGCGCTGCTACCCGCATGCACTCTCGGCGTGGCCGCGCTAGGCCTGGCGCGTTATCGCCTCATCGCACACCCGCTGCGTCCAGGCGGGCGGCCGGCTCCTGGGCTCGTGCTCACTGCCCTGTGGGCCGCTGCTGGGCTTCTGGGTGCGCTGTCCTTGCTTGGGCCGCCACCTGCGCCGCCACCAGCCCCGGCGCGCTGCTCGGTACTGGTTGGGGGCCTCGGACCTTTCAGGCCGCTCTGGGCGCTGCTGGCCTTCGCGCTGCCCGCGCTCCTGCTGCTTGGCGCCTATGGCAGCATCTTCCTCGTGGCGCGGCGCGCCGCCCTGCGTCCCCCACTGCCCATGCGCGGTACTCGGCTACGCTCGGACTCTCTGGACAGCCGCCTCTCCTTCTTGCCTACCCTCCGGCCTCGCCTGCCTGGAGGCAAGGCAGCCCTGGCCCCAGCTCTGGCCGTGGGCCAATTTGCAGCCTGCTGGCTGCCTTATTGCTGTGCGTGCCTAGCGCCAGCCGCGCGGGCAGCAGAGGCCGAGGCGGCTGTCACCTGGGTGGCCTACTCGGCCTTTGCTGCGCACCCCTTCTTGTATGGCTTGCTGCAGCGCCCTGTGCGTTTGGCGTTGGGCCGCCTCACCCGCCGTGCTCTGCCTCGAGTCCCGAAAGCCTGGCACCCTCGAGCACTCCTGCAGCGCCTCAAGGGACCCCCAGAAGGCCCTGCCCTGGGCCCTTCGGAGGCACGCCAGCAGACCGGCGGATTGGCCGGAGGACTCAGCCTGAGCTTGCCAGAAACCACTTATTAAGAGCTCCCTCTGCTGACTGAAGAAAGAGGGCCCTATCACAGAAGACCCATCCAGCCTCCTGCACAGGCGGCAGCAGGTGCCTAGCCTGGACTTCTGGCTCTGAAAGGGAGACAGTTTGTCTGCAGTCTGGCAAGGTCCAGAGACTTCTCCAGAATTCTGGGTTCTGGGCCACATGGCACAGCCTTGTGCACATCCTACTCTCCTGAGACCTTAGCTTCCCCTTCTGTACCCTGTATCATCTCTGAGAGTCCCTCTGGCTCAGGTTGTTTGTTAAACTCATGGATGGTCCCCAAGGATGGGCCAAGCAGGGAAGGTCTAGGTTACAGCCACAGTAGAAGGAACCAGGGGAGAGACCCTCAGAAGGACTTCCCCAACATCTGAACCAGGGAGACGCTGGACAAAGCTACTGAAGCTACTGAAACTCTTCTGTGTCTGGAAGACAACTAGATCTCCCTAATGCTAGCAGCAGGAGGCTGGACAACCCCAAAAGGCCCTGAAACCTGAGAAGTGGTGTAGACGGGGCTGGAGCCCAAGCCAGAGAAGGAGTTCCTCTGGATCTTCCGCTGCACCCACTTTCTGCAGGTTTTACCACCCCGACACCAGTATTTCACACCTTTCTGGTCGCTGAGAATATTTATTCAAAAACAGGGATTGAAAAAACTGTACAGAGTGTCTGCTGCTTGGGCCCCTGCCCCCCAAGCCACTCCCTCAGCTACCCAGCAGAGCCCCCTCTTTGGGTTGCCCCTGACAAGCCCAGCCAGTCCATTCCAGTCAAAAAGTATTACCCATGGAAGCAGCGGGAATCTGCAGGGAGTTGGAGAGAAGCTTGGCCCCGGCCCTCCTTGATTCCCACTGTGGGGCAGTAGGTAGAGCCCTAAGGGATGGAGAATACATGGTTCCCCCCATGGTGGGGCACTAGGGAGGCCCCCTGGCTGCTCCCAGAGTTGAAGATAGGGTCCTCTGGCCAAGGGCTGCCGCAGCTCCCAGAACCCTGGGCCAAAAACTGCCCCTTCTCCAAGAGTAGGAACTCCAAAGACGGGCAGGGTAGGGGATGTATCCATGCGTCTGGCGTTAGCGGCTGCATTTGGGACCCCAGGGTGGAGTTTCCTTGAACAGGTAGGATGTGGAGGCAGACCCTGCCGGAGGTCCTGCCTGCCCCCGCCTGTGCCTCAGCTGGCCTCAGTAGGGAGAGAATTTCTGCCGCTCAGCTTTCTTGCTCCCATTGGCCGCTGCCATCTTGGCAGTGTAGGCCGCCAAGCCCGGTGGTGGCCCTGGGGAAGCAGGTGGTAGAGCCAAGAAGGGCACAGGCTTGAGGCCGATGAAGTTGGAGAGGGAGATGGCATAGGGTGTGCCCAGCAGGCCTGGGGGAGCCGCGGGCAGGGCCGTCAGGGGCGGCGAGAAGGGGGCAGGCAGGTCTGCGGGGGCCGAGCCGGGCGTCCCCCCAGAGGTAGACTTGGCCGTCTCTAGACTGGAGAGAGGGATATAGAGGGGAGATGAAGGGGAAAGCAGGAGTGAGATGAGGGCAATGAGGGAAGATAAACGGTTTGAGATTAGCCAAAGACAGAAGAGAAGCACTGAGAGTAATGGTGGGGTAGGTGTGCTTGGGGGAAGGTGAGAAAGGTAGAAATGTGAGGAGGAAGGGAAGGATGATAACCAGATCTAGCATGGGATAAGAGGAAAAATGGGGCTGTGGGCAAAGACCCAGGGGACAGAGACAGCAATGGGGAAAAGAGAACATGAGAATGGAGTAACTCGAGGGGGACTTGGGTAGAATACCACGGAGATGTGAGAGTTCTGGGAGGCAGAGGACCAGTCCAGAGAGAAAGGTCAGTTTTCCCCTCCCCACCTGGGATCCCCCACTGTCCACCCCATGCTCACCAGGCAGTGATGAGGTACTGGGCCAGGGCGATGGAGACTGGAGAGCCAGTGATGGTTATGTGCCGCTCGCCAGCACCCTCCGCTTGGTTCCCGATCTTGATATGTGCCCCTGACATCTGCCGGATCTCACTGATCTTGCTGCCCTGCCGCCCGATCACGCAGCCAATCAGCTAAGGAAAAGGCAGAAATTGACCCTGGGCGTGGCCCAGAATCTCATCTCTCCTACCACCCTCCAGCCACCATATCCCCTGCTCACGTCATTGGGAACCAAAAACTCCTGGGAGCTGGTTTGTGCAGCGGGATCGAGTCCTAAGGCAGAGAAGAACTGAGTGTTGTGGGCCTCTCTGAACCCCATGTCCATCAAAGGGCGCTGCCCAGCCTCTTGAGTCTGCCCCTGCCTCTTCCTGCAAAGGCTGCTTACCTGGCACCACGCTGGGTGAGGCAAAAGGGACTGCATGACCCGAGAGCTGCTGGAGCTTGGTGACCTGTGCCAAAGAGAGGTCAGAGGTCAGAGGTTAGAGGAGGCTTAGCTCAGAAAGGGAGGATTTTCTGGCTGTGGCTCACTCACCTCAGCAGGGGTCACAGCTCCATACTGACCCTGAACAGAGAAGCCCTGTAGGGGACAAAGCAGGTTAAGAGGCTGTTACTGTGACAGGTCAGGGCAGGTTGACCAGGGTCACACCTCCCCCTCTCCATAATTTCTTCTTCTATACCTGCCTCCAACTCAGCCCCTCCTTCTCCAATAATGCTTCCCATCCTTCCTGCTGTCTGCTTACCTGGTTGGCAGAGAGGAGGACAGTACCTAGGGAGAGGCTTGGATGGTATGGGATAGTGGCTCCTTTGGGTGGGGACTGGAAGGCAAAAATGAGGGAGGCTCTTTGGGGACCCTCTCAGGCCCCAAATGCCCAGTAGCTTCAAGCCCCCCAGAAGGATCCCTAAATGCATCCCCGTACTCTGAAGCTCATAATTTATCCCTCCAACCCCACCCTACCCAACCTGCCACAGGGCCCATCTCCTGCCCCCTCCTTCTCTGGCCCAGGGCAGCACCTCCAGAATAACAGCACAGATCTGGCGCACACACAAGATGATGGCATCAGGCACCCCGGACACAGTGACAGCACGCTCTGTGGAATTGGGGAGCAGGTCCCCTGCCACCTGCACCTGGGCACCTGTAGTCTGCAAATGGAAGACAAGAGGCTACTTCTGGCTGCTCCAGCAGCCTGCAGAAGGGCTCCTGGGCTCAGAGCTCTCCTAGAGGTATGCAGCCATGAGCACCGGAGCCTCCCACCACAGAGGGTGGGAACTCCTCTGCCCTTACCTCTCGGATCTCCTTGATCTTGGTGCCGGCCTTCCCAATCAGTGAGCCACACTGGCTGGCAGGGATGACAAGGCGCAGAGTCACTGGAGGCCTGGAGACACTGCCACCATTTGCAGGAGCAGCACAAAGGTCCTGGAGCAGGGAGATAGTGGATGGGCCACATGCCTCTACTCCTCTCCTACCCCTCCCCAAGGACCTTCCTGCTGCGGAATTTGGCAGGTACCCTTCTCCATGCTCCTCCAAGAGAATGCTACCCTGCACTTGACCTCTCCTTCCCCCCACAGCCACTATTTGGAGTCAGAGCCCCGCTCCTCCCCTCCGCCCAGGAATCCTTTGAACTCCCAGCCTGCCAGCACCAGACCTCATCCAGCTTGAAAGCAATCATGGAGACTGCATGGAAGACAGCGGCTGTGGAACCAGTGATGGTGGTGATGCGCTCAGGGCAGGAGCCCTCGGAGATGGTGATCCGGGCACTGCTCTGCAGGTACAGAATGAGTGCCAGGTAATAGGACACAATCCCCACTCACCAGTCCTCAGTCGCAGCTGGAAACCACCATCCTCTTAGATACCCAGTGCTCTTCCCAAATAGATGGTTCTGGTATCTCCTCTCCCTCCCATCGGGTATCCTGGGCTCCTCCCCCAAACTCCTTCTCACCTGCTCCCTGATCCGCTTGACAGTTTCTCCCTTCTGTGGGAGGCAAAACAGAGAATCACTCAGCCTGAGTGGTCGCCACCTTCTACTCTATGCCTGGTGCCACATCACCTCTGTGGCACCAGGAGGCACATACCAGTGAGGGGGACACACCAGCCAGAACTGGACACCTACCTTCCCAATTATGCTGCCCACTTCCTGCAAACAAGATGAGAATGGAGTCAGATGGGTACCGATTCCCCAGGCCTGGCCCCTTCCCTCACCCCGGCAGAGATCCACCAAAGATAGGACTCCTGAGATCAACTCGGCACTGGCCTGGTGTCTCAGCCCCTCTCACTCACCTTCCCATGCATCAGCATCCGTAGTGTGAGGGTGATGCTAAGCTCTGGCTCCTCCTCCAGCCCCGCATCTGAGCTGCTCATCCTGTCAGGCGGGGCTGGGGCCACAGTGGCCTGGGGGTGTGTCCACGCTGTGGCCTGGCTGGCTCTGGAAAGGTCAGAGAGGAACCCAGTTCACTCTGGCCCCTGCCCTTACATGAGGAGGCTGGCCAGAGCAAGCTAGTCAAACTCCCAGAGAGGTGACAGCATGGATTTTGAGTTCCACATTCCCCTCTGACCAATGTGCTTATGTGTGTGTCTCATTAGCTGTATAACCCTGGACAGGTCATTGAACCCTCTGGGCCCAGTTTCCCCCATCTCTAAAAGAGACACCAATTCCTATCCACTCTCCAATTGGGACAATTAAAAAAGTAAGCACATTACACAGTGGGAACCCCGTTATCTACCATGCACAAGGTCCACGGTTCAACCCCAACATCAATCAATCAGCCAACCAAAGAAACCAAAGAATTAAGTAGGAGACCTATAGGAGGACTCCAGAAAGGACAGCCTCATCCTTAATCTCTTAAAAGAGAAGCTCCCTGTGGACTGGGCCCTGAAGGTAGAGTTAAAATTTAAAAATTACTCCAAACAAGAGCCCAGCTGTTTTAAGGGTGGAGCAGCAGCTGCAGAGGAAGCTGGAGCAGCCATGGGAGGTCTTAAAGGGAGGGCACCAATGAAGCTGCTGAGGCTCTAGACAGAGTCCTGTCCCCACCTTCCCCCCACCTCCCCCCACCTCCAGAGGCTGGGCCCATCGCCTGAGCAGAGGCTGCTTTGCGGACAGCTCTGAGCAGGATGCATTCAGCACTCGGCTGGGGTTGACGCGGGGCTCAGAAGTCAGCACAGTGGTGTTTTCATTGCTCCCCTATGGCACAGGAGGCGAGAAGCATCTAGGCTGCCCACAGTCCCCACGTGGACACTTTCTTTTTTTTTTTTTCTTTTGGACACTTTCTACTGTACCCAGAAACAAACTCTACCTTCGGGGTCTCAGCTTCCTCACCCATACAATAAAGAAGGCATGTCCCATCTCTGTCTCCTTGGGACTGGGTGATGAGTAAGAAAGGGATTCAGTGGGCCACAGGAATGTCAAGGCCATTAACTGCTAGAGGAAGGCAGAGCCCGAGATTAGCTACTGGGATTAGCTCAGCCGCTAACCCTCCCCACAAGACCCCTTTTCATGCCCCAACTTAATCCTGAACCTTAATCCTGCTTGGAAATCCTTCTTCGGTGGTTGTTTCCTGCCAAGGCTCAGCCTTGCTGCGGAGCTCACTGGGAGCCCAGAACTCAAGGAGGACAAAGAGTGGGACCAGCTGGTGCCAAATCCAAGCCAAGACTGAACCCTAACCCTGAAAATTCTTTTTGCCCCAGGGGTTGGAAGTAGGAGGGGAACCAAGGGTGTATAACTGGCCTTGGAGCACAGAGGAGCCTCTGGGTACCTTCTCCCTCATCCCCCATTCTATCCCGACATGAGGGTCAAGGGCATGGAACTCTACCCAGTGGCCACTTCTGAATGCCCCTTGCTAGTCAGGGCTTGGAATAGAAGGGGAAAGGGGCTCACAGCCTGAGCAACCAGTGCACACATGGTCTCCACTTTCCCATCCCTACAATGGGGATGCCAACCTTGCTTCTCCCTTCATTTGAGTTCTGCAGTAAAGTCTCCGGAGGGTAGAAAGCAGCAGGAGATGAAGGGACTGTGCTCTCTGGCATCCTAGCCAACCTCTGGCGCTGGCTGCCCTTGCTAGACATTCCCCTGGCTGCCTGCACTTCCCCCCATCAAAGCACTTGTGATGACGCGCTTAGTCTCTGCCTCTCTGGACAGCCAAGCCTGGGAGCCCTTAGAGCAGGAGCCAAGGCTGCCGGCTTCTCCTAGCGTCCTGAGGGCTTAGCTCAGAGCCAGGCCAGCAGAGGTGCTCAGACATACTGGTAACTGAGCAGACGAATTCACCATACACAGTGGGAACCTGATACCTAGAGAGGGTCTATAACCTAGCCAAGGTCAAGGAAAGGAAAGGTGCAGAAGAACAGTAGGGTCCTTCTTGCTAGTTCATGGTTGTCCCCAGCCTCATCTGGTCCCCTCCCTGGCAGCTCTTGTCTGGGTCTGCTAGCCTCTTCCTGGTGGATGACCTTTTCAAAGGCGGTGCCTGCTTGGCTGGTGAACATGGGTTCTGTTTGGCAAGGGTGATCAGTTTATCCAAAGTCATAATCTTAAACTCTAGAATTTTGTGGAGGTACAGAGATCCTTTTGAGATAGTAATCAGTGGAGTCCTCACATTGTTCCCATACCATCTCATCACCTCTGTAGCACCAGGAAAGACAGGGTGGCAACATGGTCAGAACTGAATTCCCAGGTGAAAAGGATACCTGAGTCTGCAGTAGAAACCTTAACTGCCTCAAATTCAGGGAGTGACCTTGACCTAGGCCTCCTCTGACCTGGACCTTGGTTTACCCACCTAGTACATATTTGGGGGTTGAGGATGGGAGGGGATTGCTGGTCTCTGTGCCCTTCCTGTTCTGAAAGACCCTCAAATTCTTTCCTGTCTCAAGGAGAGAACAAAGGGTCCTGACCCACATCTTGAAATTATTCTCCTAAGCCCCTAAAAATAAGCAGCCCCATTAGGCATTACTGGCTCTCCTGCCCTCGCTGGTGCTCTAGGGAGTTCTTTCCAGCCTGATGGGCCTTGGGTATCTGTTGGGCCACCCTCGTGGCAGCCACACATCATGCCACACTGACCTCCAGCTCACCTCTGGTCAGCAGGGCTCCCTGGCAGAACATACCACGCTCAGACCAGCCCTTTACCTCAGGAGTCCCTCATGCTCCCCAGGCCCACTCCCCAGACCCAGTGCCCATTCCTTCTGTCTCTGGCTTCCTGCCACTCAGGCTGGAGGGCGCAGGGCGGGGGCGGGGGTGGGATGACAGCTGTGTAAGCGATGGCGGCTGCTCCTTCCTGCCCCTCCCCCCCCAGCTGTCTCTCTCCCATGACAGCTGCCCAATCAAAGGACTAGGGGCTTAGCCAGCTCCCCCCACAGGCAGGGATCAAGTGTCCACTCTGGCTTTGTTCTGGAGTAAGAACAATCCAGGGGAGGGGAGGGCTCCTGGGGCCAAGCAACTCAAGTAGACTGGCCCGCCCCTTGGGGGATTCCCTCCACTCTGCTGGCTGGAATGTCTGGACCAGTGAAGGGCCTATGGACCCACCTGGGCTAGGGAGAGGGCTTCATCCTCCTCAGCACTCCCAGCTCCCAACGTAGCAGTGTCCTTCTATCCTTACTCCCAAAGCAGCCATGCTAGCCACACCCAGTGATGCTGGGGAATGGCTCTGAGCATCAGGCAAGGCAGGGTGTGGCAAAGGGTGGATAGCAGGGGTGGAGGTTGGGGGGTTAGCACTGAGGGCTCTTCTCTCCCCTGCCTATCCCCTATTCCAGGGATGCCAGCCCTTGTTGATCAGCCAAGCTCTGCAGGATCTGCCCTAGCATCTTCAGACCCATGGACCAGCCTGAGTTTTCAGTCTCCCATGACAACCCATCATATCGAACTTTGGAAAGAGGGGGCTTAGGAGGAGACAGCAAGAGAGCAGCCTGGGATCCACAAATTCCAGACTCTGGTTTCTTGATTCAGGTATGTCTCATAGCCAAAGTGCCCAGCAGGGAAAGGGGCTGGGAAGGAAAGCTCTGAGAAGCTTGCAGTAGAAATGCTACAGTTTCCTCATCATCATTAGACAGCCTTATAATCAAGGGAGTCCAAAGTAAGCTAGGCCCAGGCCCAGGCCCAGGCCCAGGCCCAGGCCCAGGCCCAGGCCCAGGCCCAGGCCCAGGCCCAGACAGGAACACAGGAGAAAGGCCAACACCCTCAGAGTGCAGCCCAAGTCCCTGTCTCACCCAAACTGAGAAAAGGTCTCTAGCATTCATTTTCCCTGCTGAAGATGCTATGTTCACTCTGCAGCTCAACAGATACCCATGGCTCCCTAGTACCCAAAGAATAAAGCTTGATCTCTATGAACTGGGCCAGCTTCCCTTCAAGAGCCAGCCAGTGCCAGCTTCTCTTGTCTCATCTCCATCCCATCCCCCAAACACACCAGGCTCCAAAACCCAGCCAGGTATCTCCAGACCTCTGGGCTGGTGATCCCAGCTTGAAATGTCCATCCTCCTCACACGTCACAATCTTTCTCAAATGCCAACTCCTCTCTGGAACCCTCCCCCAACCTTTCAGGTCAGATGTAATCACTAGGCCTCTGCACCTCCCAAAGATACAGCCACAACTAGACTTCTGAGCCTGTCTTTCCACTACACAGACAGCTCCCAGGAAGATCTAAGACTAAGCTCAGGGTGAGGCAAAGGAGTTAGGGCTCACAGACCAGGCACTGCAGGCACCATTAGGCCCAGACTCCTAGGACTAAGGGACTAACCACATGTGCAGACGCAGGACCTACCTACACAAGATTCCCAGGTCCTTTCTAAGCACCCTAAGCCCCTGTTCCCACTGCTTTTCCAGGTCTAGAGGCTCCCTGGCAATGCTGCTGGGGAGAGTAATAAGGGTTGGTGTGAGACTTCTGAGAGGCCAAACAGGTATCCCTAAGAGGACAGGGGCTGGAAAAAGCTTCAGAGTGTGGGGCAGATTTTACAGGCAGGGTTCAGCCCATCACAGCTGGCAAAGCCTCAGCAATCGAGTGACAAAACTGAGACCCAGTGAAAGGAGTTGTTCTGAGGGCTGCAGCAGAGACCACTGGCAGACTGGGGTAACCCGAGGTCCACCTGTGCAGCACAGCTCCTTCCTCAGTCAGTGTCACTGGGTAGTGCTGATGGAGCCTGCAGAGGGGGCAGTGAAGGGGCTGGAGAGATGGGATGGACAGAGCCTGTCTGGGGACACAGGGTGGGGCTTCCAGCCTCCTCAGGCCTGGACTGCCAGGGTGTGTGGGCCGCCTGGTCCCAGCCCCCCACCCTGAGCATGCAAGGAGAACAATCCTCTTGTGTTTGGGTAGCCTGAGCCTGCATGCTGATGAAGGCTGGGGGTGGGGGCTGGGATGGGGGTGCCTTGGAAGTTGAGGGGGTTCCAGGACCTAGAACGATTAGATCTGCAGCTGGGGAAACAATAGGGTCTCAGGTACCACCCATGAGGGTGACCCCAAGAAACAGAGCCAAAGCTCAGCTCTTAGGGAGTGCCTGGGGTCCCCTTTGTAGAGGAAGGCGAGCCTGGGGACACATTTCCTGTTGGTCCAGCATGAGGGTGACTATCCTGGGCCTGGTGGGGACACAAAGCCCCACATGCTAGGAGATGGCCCAGGCTGCATCCCTTTGAAGACCACTCTCCTGGGTCCTGGGTGGGGTGGGGCCTTGGGTGCCACAGGTCTCAAGATGGCGGGTCCGGGACAGGACAGTGAGGAGGTAGCCACCTCCCTCTTCTGGACTGGCAAGCACAAGGGTCAGGCTGGAGTAGCAGAGGCCCCTCTCCCACCTCCCAGGATCCCAGCCAAGAACACAGGGAAAGCCAAGGCACTGAAGGACAAGAAGGACCACTCTGTGCCCCAACTGTGGTCTCCATACACCCTTGGCCTGGAGGTGTGTGTCTAGCTCCTCCTGGGACTGCAGAGAATGGGAAGGGGTGTGTGCCAGCCCAGAGCCGCAGGAGAATGGCAGAGGTAGCAGAACCCGAATCCAGGGCATAAGGTGAGAAAAGAGCAGGTTCAAAGAACCGAAACAGAGGGTGGGATGGGGGCGTCAAAGCTGGTAACTGAGGTCCCGGAAACCCCTCCCAGGCCCGGGGGCTCCTCTGGCAGACCAGCGCCCCCCACCTGTGCAGGCCTCGGCACTGGACTGGAAACGTGTTCCTCGCAGCCTCCTAGGGCGCTAAGCTGTGTACCGGGGCGCGGACTCCCCGCCCCCAGCCGAACCCCCAAACTTCGCGGCCCGCCGCGCCCCGCCCGGCCCGCGCCCTACCTCGCTGGGGCTGTCCTGCGACGGCGGCGCGGCGGCTGGGCCGCTCAGTCCCACATTGTCCCCGGGAGAGGCGGCCGCTCACAACTGCGAGTGACATCAGCTGCGAACAATGAGGGGTTTGACAGGCGCGGAGCCCGGCCGGCCCGAAGCCCGGCTCCGCGCCCCCCCCACCCCACCCCCCGGCCCGCCTGGCCCGGCCCCTCCCCGCCCCCTCCCCGGATCCGATTACAGCGCGGCGGGCCCGCCCCAGCTGCCCCAGTGCCGCAGCCGCGCGCCCGCCCCGCCCCACGCGCCGCGGTGCGCCCCGAGCGGCGGCCGCTTCCGGGAGAGCCTGCGACCCTGCATCCAGCTCCCGGGCCCCAGCAGGAGTCCGCGTGGAGCGCCACGCCAGCCAGCAGGTCTTACGCCGCCAGCCAGCCCGGCTCGCTCCTCCGGCCCCGCGCCGCCGCGGGTCCCCCGCGTCCGTCCCCTATTTCGGACTCGGCCTGGGTCCCCGGGCGCTCGGGCTTCGATCCTCCGCCCTTCCCAGCCCTCCTCGCTTCCGCGCCATCCTCCGCGCCAGGCCTCGCCCTCAGAGACCCGTTTCCTGCAGCTGCCCGCGGCTTCGGCTCCGCACCACCCGGCCGGTGCACACAGAACAGGTTACCCGACCAGCTCCGTGGAGGAGGGGCCTGAGAGCCATGTGGCCCCTGTGCACCCCACCCCATGGTGCTCCCAAAGCTACCCCCAGGATTTCTTCTTGGGCCAGAGCCGCAAGGGACGGGACGCCGGGCGGGGGCAACTGGACTGTTCCCAAGTCCCCTCACCCCCCACCGTGGGAGCAAATAGTATCCCCCCCCTTCCTGTAATCGGCTCAGCCCAGTCCCACTGACCTCCACCTCCCCCCACAGCTGAGTCTCTTGGCACCTGGGTGTGTGTGGGTGGGGAGGGGAATCCAATCTCCCTTTCCCTCCATCTGGCCTGGTGGACAAAGGGCAGGGGGACCATCTGGTGCCTCCAGGATGGGGGAGGGGCCACAGTGGGAGTCCCAAGGGGCGGGGGGAGGGGCGGCGCTCTGGCGAGAGCAAGAGTATGGGGTCTAATTGCATGGCTTTATTTCACAGACCTCCACAATCTGTCTTCCCACTCCTTAAGCCTCAGTGCAGAAAACAAGTTGGCTGAGAAGACCCAAGCCTGATAACGGGTGGGGCTAAAGGGTGGAGAACCCAGAAGAAGGAAAAAGCAGGGAGTTTCAGAGGCAGGGGACAGCCCTCCCATTTGGAGAGGGGGGACAATTGTGGCCTACAATCTGTAGTAACCAGTGGGTGAACGGGTGGAGTCGACTTGGCCACACCCTACGACGCCTGGCAAAAGTTGGCCGGTGAGATCCCCACCTTCCCAGGCAATGGGCTACAGTTTGAAATCCCCTTGTACCTGTGCAAGCCCCGTCTGTGTGTGTGTGTGTGTGTGTGTACACACGTGTACACGTGTACCCGTGTACCTGCAATCACAGATGCCTTTAATGTGTAAGTGCATAAATGTATGTATCCGTGGACCCAGAGGGGTAGTTGGGCCAAAGAGGGGATGGCCGGCCTGCAGAGCAGAGGACAGGAAGAAAGGACAGCCAGTAGGAGAAGCGCCTGGATTACCCTCTGCCAGAGCACATCTATTGATTTCTGAGTTTTTTCCTCTTGATTTTACCTCATTGCTGCAAGAGAAAGAAACAAGCAGAAAAGACAGACATACAGACAGACACACACCTGTTAGAAGTGCATGGTTTGCCAGAACCCACTGAGCAGGAAGACAGATCTTAAGGCAGGCAGGTAGCCACCCCTTCCATCTGCAGGGCTGGACTTAGGCCAGCCCCTGCAGGAAGTCCAGCAGCCCTGTGTGCCACTCCTCAGGTTTGTCCAGGTAGCAGGGGTGCCCTGCCCCCTTCAGGACAAGCACCCGGTGGTTGGGCATCTGCTTCAGATGCTCAAAGCTGGTGTGACCCATGGGGTCCTGGTCACCATACACAATCAAAGCTGGAGTCTGAGAGAAATGAAAGAGAGGGACAGGGTTAATAGGGCCCAGCCACACCAACCCCATTCCCTAGAGGGTCAGCTCTAGCCCTTCCCATCCCTATCAGCCTCTGTCTGGGGCCACTCTGAGGGAGGCCTGCTCGCCCACTGGGTGGAAGCATGGGTTTGTATCTGCCCAGCACATAGCTTAGCATAGAATATGGCACAATGATTTGCTAAATAGACCATATGGTGGAATTTAGTGGTAACCTCCCAGAAACCACCCCTTGGTGACCTAGCCCAAATGAGGAAGGCTCAGGGATGAACTCTCTCTGGTTGCTGCAGGGGCATCTTGGCTTCCTAGGAGAGGTACCTTCACACCAGCATAGTCGGCAGCACTGATCTTGTCAGTGCAGATGGGGGCCACAGGCACATAGCCCCGGAGCTGGGAGCCAGGGGCCGTGAGGAAAGGCAGGGAGTACATGCCACTAAGTGATGGGCTGATCACAACCGGGGGACCCAGCTGCAAGGCTTTCACCACAGCTTCCAGGAAACTGCCAGGGGCCAACTCCCCGATGGGGGCAGGGGCTGGCACTTCTTTAGAATGCCCCAGACCTGCAGGGATTCAAGTGTGAGAGAAACAAGACAGGGGCAGTGAGTGGGAAAACCAGGTGCCTTCCTTCAGGAAACCTCTGAGGTCAAGCTGTGTGCTCAGGTTCCTGTAATACCCGTCAGGCCTTGTTTATGCCTACAGCAGTCATCTCTGTGGCAAGCACACCATCTTTTCCAGAACTAAGTGTTCTAAAGACTCAGGCCCTGAGTAGGGCCAAGTCCATATTCTCCATTTATTGTCTATGTGACTTTGGCTATGTCTCCTCACCTGTCTCTCTGAGCTGCTGAGTCTCCCCTTCTAAGAAGATAATGAAAGTATCCACCATGTTGGAATGCTGTAAAAATTAATCTAACTGCTTAAAAAGGCACCTGGCCATTGGCACAGGAAGGAGTCCTGGAGGACAGTGGCCAAGGGGCGGTGTCTATGCTCTTCCCTCCCCTTCTGGTTAGTTTCTGCCTTTGACAACAGCATTAGCTCCAGACCTTTGCACTGAAGTTCAGCTGAACCCATTGCTGGGAACTAATCCAGGCTGGAGGCCCACCCTTGAACTCTGCAATCATACTAGCCTTGGCCTGTGAAAGGATTAGATGGGCCACGCCTCCCCTTCCACACTAGACACCAAGGTGGGGGCCTGGCAGTCCAGGATATGACAGGTAGTCTGGGGGCTGTCCCTCCCTCTCTTCAAAAAGCTCAGCTCAGGGCTTTGCAGCAGGAGCTACTCATCCACCAGGCCCTGCTATTGCCCCCAGGACACCAGGAGACACAAGTCTCACTCCAGGATCCCAACAGCTTGTGGATTGGCTCTGTTAAAACACCATTACTCCATGTCAGGGGCTAACTGCACACCTGTAAAGGGTAATCTCATTCCATTCTCAGTAGGACCAACCCCAAACATGAGGGTAAGACATCTCTCCAGGTAACACTAGGGAGCTGCTCAGCAGTGTCTAGACCACATCTAGGTCAAGACTGGAGTAGCTCAAGGGAACCTGTAGTGTGCACTGAACTCTTGTCAACTTCAGGGCCCAGCCTGGATAGGTCCTCCCAATCCTCCAGACCCAAATCCTGAGTCCCCTAGGCCTCACCAACCCCTGCCCCAGAAGCTTGACCCCAAGTACCTGGCAGGTCAATGGCCACAGCCCGATAACCAGCCTGAGCCAGCCTATGCAGTGTGCCCAGGTTCTGCCAGGTCTCAGAAGAGAATTTAATGCCATGCAATAGCAACACAGAGAAGTGAGCAGTCTGTCCGCTGCCAGGCCGTGCCTCTCGGAAGAATAGGTCCTGGCCTTGCACCTGGATGGTGCCCACCTGCTGCTCCACAGTTGTCATTCTTGTCGCTACTGTGTCCTAAGGTGCCTGCAGTTCAAAGCCAGTTATGTAAGAAGCCACAGAACAGCCTGGGTGGGGGAGGGGAGGAGGCCAGCGGTCCTGCACAAAGCAACAAGAAAAAGGAGGTGCTTCCAGGACCCTAGAACATACTTCAGGGTCAGGAAGATATAGGTGTTATTTCTTCCTCTACCACTTAATTGGGTGAACTTGGGCTTCAGCGTCCTCATCTGGAATACGGGGAAATAAAGCCTACCCCCAAGAAATAAGGATTTAATTAAGAGTTCAAGAAAAAAAATAACACTGAGGGTGCCTACAGGTACTTAAGAACTCAATACCCAGGGTTCCTGTTACAATTATTATCGCTATTATGCTTTTCTACAAATAGAGTAGTTTGATAGTACTAGCTCATAGGCAGTTGACAGGATTAAATGGGGCCCTGCACGTAAAAACTTGGTACCATGCCTAGCACACAGTAAGTGCTCAATCAACAGCAAATACACTGTACCTCGCTTACTTGGCTTATCAACCTCCTTCAGCCCAACGCCAAATAGCACAGGCTGAAGGGAGAACAACTTTGGTGCAAAACCCATTTGCCAGAGGAGGAAACCCAAACGTCCAGCAGGCAGACTCTGGAGTTCCTTCCAGCAAGGAACGCGAGGTGTCTAGCGTGCAACCCGCTAGGGTCCAACGCGTGCACATTGCGGTAAGGATTGCAGCCGCGGGCGCTGCCGCGGCTCGCTCAGTCCGCTCTGCAGACTATGGTTCAGGCTCTCTGGATCTAGGGGGCGCACAGAGAGAGGAGGCAGCCCAGAAGGAAGCCGAAATAAGATTTGGGGTAGGTTCTGAGTGGACAGAGGAAGAGAAGGGCAGGTGCTCAGGACAGGTACCTGGGGAGCTGCGTGGTTCGGGCGGACGAGAGCTGAGCGAAGGCGGACAGGGATAAGTAGGAAAACTAGGAAGAGGCTGGGATAGGGGCGGGGCAGGGGTCGGGCCATGCGCCATGGCGCCCTCCTTTGGCCACAGTTGCCTCCGGGTCGTCCACGCCGCTAACCCTCTCCTGTTCTCACAGCTACAGCGGCTGTTAACCTAAATCCTTTGCCCGACCTCACCCCAAGTGCCGCCCTGGGCGCGGTTTCAGTCTCCTGGGTGACCTGCGCGCTAAGGTCTTGGCGCCCCTGCGGACGAACTTCCCTGCGGAATGGCACCCCTGCTACTCTTCCGCACCCATCCTCAGTCAGGCCTGGCCAGGCCCTGTGGCTTCTGGTAGAGGCAGGACAGACTGGAACACCGGTCTGCGAGAGTGCAGCAGGTGGCCTCCAGCGCTGTCCCAGTGCCCAAGAGCCTGTTTCCTTGCCTGGAGAACGGATGGGAGGATGCCAGCCTCCTCGGGGTGTTGATGAGCAGAGAACCGGCGCTCTGCAGAGCATCCCGGGGCCAGGCCTGGCCACCACGCGGGCCCCCGAGCCTGGGACAGACTGCAGCCACCCAGGCTCTGGGCGTGTGTGCGCGCCCGCGCGTTTAGGATCAGGGCAGTTGGGTGGGGACCTGGAGCTACTGCGTAGAAACATCTAACATTTACCCAGAAGGGCTCTGTGCCTTTCCCGTTTTGTGGCTTTGAACCCCTTTCGGTGAAGACAGAAAACTCAGCCAAAGGAAAGATGTCATAGTATGAAGAATCCAGGTGGCTCTCCGTGGGCTCCCCGGATCAAAACAACTCCGAAAATCTGCACGGGGCGGGCCCCTGCGCTTGGGCCCCGCCCCCAGCTCCTTTTAGGGTAGAAGGCCCGGCCGTAGATGCTGACTGCGCAGACGACGCCGCGCTCCTCCCCCGAGTGACCCTACAGCCAAGAGTAGAGGCGACTGCTATTGGGCCGCTGCGCTTTTTTGGCTGCTGGTTCCGCCTGAGGGGAGGCGGAGCTGCCTCTCGGTAGCCATCCTTGTCATCCCGGTCTGCCTGGTGAGTGTCCCCAGGGAGGTAGGTCCACAGACTGCGCGGCGGGCCACCCCGCTGTGGCTGCCTGCGGCGGAGTCCTGCGGAAGGGGCAGGCGCGTGGCAGGCGTGTGCGTGTCTGCGTGTGTCCGAATATGAGCGCTGCTGCATGCTTATTTCCGAATATGAGCGCTGCTGCATGCTTGCCTGGAGAATGGATGGGAGGATGCCCATCGGGGTGTTGATGAGCAGAGAACTGGCGCTCTGCAGAGCATTTTTTGAGATGCGTTCCTTGGTCCATCTGCATGCTATATCACTGTATGTCTACTTTGTGTATTCCTGTGTGCGTGTGACTTTTTTATCGGTACCAGGGATCGAACTCACGACCACGTGCTTACAAGGCAGGCGCTTATACCGCTGAGTTAAATCCCCAGCCCCGCGTGTGACTTTTATCTATGTGTGTGTGCACTTTTGAAGGTCTCTGCGTGTCCATGTATCTGTGCTCGTGTTTCTTATGTGCATAAAGGTTGTATGTATTTCTATATACTTGAGTATTTCTGAGAGTCAGCGTGTGGTTTTGAAAGTATGTGTCTGTCCATCTGTCTGCCTGCCTGAATATGACTTTGAGGGCGTTGTTGCAAGGGTCATTGTGTGTGCAAGGAGACTGTGTATACATTATGGGAATAATGTGTGCAAAAGCAAGTTTATGGAGCAAGATCTGATGTCTGTGTGCACTTTGTATACATATGTGCCATTGTCAGCACTACTACAGTGGCCTAATGGGGGCATTAGAGTGACTTGCTACTGGACCTTTACAATTGCCTAGTACCACCCAACCCTGGGATGCCAAGGCAATATCAGAAGTTCTGTCCTCCCTCCTGAGAGGTGTGCAGCCACCCAGGCCTCTCCACGGTGAACCCCAAGAAGAGGTACAGTGTGGATCCTCTGGCTGGGCTCCTGCCCTGTTGGACTAGACTATTCATGGTTAGGAAGAAGGGAGCCACAGAATCTTCCTCCACTTGGCTCCAGGCCTTCTATCACCATCAGAGGAGCTGTGACTGCCCACCACTGCCTAACTCTGAAACCAGGGGATGGGCCTCTGGAAACATGCCCCAAAAAGTCATGGAGAAGGGGTTGTGGCCCAAGACTCCTAGCTCTAGTTGGCACCCAGATGGCACTCAGTAAAGAAGTGTGGGGCCAGGGCTTTAGCTCAGTGGCATGAGTGCCTGCCTAGCAATCATGAGGTTATGAGTTCAATCCCTGATACAAAATTTTTTTAAAAGGGCTAGGGATTTAGCTCAGCTGCATAAGCACCTGCCTGGCAAGCTCAAGGCCGTGAGTTCAATCCCCAGTACCAAATAAAATAAAATAAAATAAAATAAAATAAAAGTAAAATAAAGATTAAAGATGTATGTACTGGCATTCCAGAATAAAGCAGACATGCTCACCCTAAGCCCCGGAAATGATGACAGAGACACCCCCATCTCCAGGGCTACTGTATTTTTTTACATCACACAGAAGACTGGGGAGGAGCTAGACATGCTGCTACATGCATGTAATCCCAGCACTTGGGAGGCCGAGGCAAGAGGATCACTGGGACTTCAAGGTCAATGTGGGCTACATAGTTCAAGGCCAGTTTGAACTACATAACGAGACCCTGTCTCAAAAAAAAAAAAAAAAAAGACAGTCAGGAAGTGACAGAGTCCAGTTTCAAATCCGATCTACCTGCTCTCTCTGGGTCCTGTCCTCTGGGCAGGCAAAGGTCCTGGACTGGAGGATTCCTTGAAGCAGGTCATTTGAGACGAAGCTTGAGGGGAGTCATCTTTTGGCCTCCATGCTGCCCTTTCCATCTCTAGGTGAACTTTGCTCCTCCCTGTCTCCCCACATTAGCTCAAGCCTCAGCATTTTCTCCATCACAGACATTCTCCATGCAGTTCCAAGCAAGTTAGAGTAGACCATTAAGTATTCCCATCAATTGTAAGTTGCATACTGTGTAAGAGAAAGAACCCTGCCCAAACATGTCCTCAGTGGGAGTTCCCTTTGTGCTGTTTCTCCTGTGGCAGCCCTCACTACTCTGTCCACCAGCAAAGCTCCAGTTCATCCATCACTTCTACCCATTTCCGTGTTTTTATTCATACAAAACAAATACGGCCTAATGATTAGCAGCCCAGCCCCAGGTTCAAATCCTAGATCCCTCACATGCTATTTAGGCAAGAGAATTCACCTCGCAGGGCTCTAGAATCGGTTCTGCTCCCCAGTCTTTGTGAACCTGTAAGCTGAATATGCAGCCTGCTGTCCTACAGTCTTGAAGAACAAAAGTGGATTTAGCTGAAACAGTGATGCTGGTGGCCACTGAGCATGCTGTGTGTCCAAGGGACATCTCAGATGCACCTCTTTAGGCCATGGGCCAGCTGAGCTTTTGGCTGGCACATGACATAGTTGGGTGTAAACCCCTAGACCTTTATTCAGAGCAAGGGAAAGGGGCAAGGGCTGCAGCTCTTCCTCTGCAAAGGATGACAAGATAGGATTTGGGAAAAGGGTCCAGGAGACTGAGGGTTCAGCCTGGCCTCTTCCCTCTCGTTTCCTCTCCTCTCCTGTCCTCTAGGCCGTGGTACAGACCTCCATGAACAGGTATCGGGCAGCCCTGCTGGGCATAGGCCTGCTGTTCATGCTACTACTGTATGTGGGGCTGCCAGGTCCCCCTGAGCAGACTTCCTGGCTCAGCGGAGACCCCAATGTCACAGTGCTGGCTGGCCTCACCCAGGGCAGCTCCCCTATCTTTTACCGCGAGGTGCTCCCACTCCACCAGCCACGCAGGTAGGTGCTGACTCGAGGGTCTAGTAGAAAAACCCCAGCCTTACTCAGGGTGCTCAGATCCTGGGAGGGCAGTGGGAGAAGCGTGGGAGGAAAAACTATGTGCCCTGATCCCACAGTTCCCTGTATGCCCACAGGGTAGAGGTCGTACTGCTCCATGGAAAGGCCTTTAACTCCTACACGTGGGAGCAGCTGGGCACATTGCAGCTGCTGTCTCGCAGGGGCTACCGGGCCGTGGCCCTTGACCTTCCAGGTGAGCACCCCCTGCCTGGGAGGCAGGATGCAGCCATTACAAAGGGGTATAGCTCAGTGGCATAACATAAGTGCCTGCCTGGCAAGCACAAGATTGTGAGTTCAATTCCTGGCACCAAAAGACAAACAAAAAGGGGAGCACCTTTCCAGAAGGGGAGCTGGAGGGACAGAGAAGCTCTAAGGTGGCCTGGATCATCTAGACCTCAATGTCTAGACAGGCAGTGGCAGGTCACAACACAAGATGGCACCATGGAAGGGGCCAATTTTTATTTTCTACCTTGAAAAGTACACTGTGAATTAATGTGTCACCCTGCAACTAGAAATGTGATTCACTTTGTGAGCAATGAGAGGAGGAATTTCACTGTATTTTTTTCTGTCAAATTATTATTATTCAAAACAAATTATTATTTGTTTTGAACTACACAGATGATCATTTGGTTTTGGGCGGGTTTTTTCATGTGTGTGTGTGTGTGTGTGTGTGTGTGTGTGTGTGTGTGTTGGAGAGTCAACTTAGGAGCTCATGCAAGCTAAGCACATGCTGTACCTCTGATCTACATCCTCTAGCTATCATTCTTGTCTTCAAAAGAAAATAAAACAATACAAACAAAAAAACAGCAATACTGTCAGGACTGGTGCACACTTCTCTCTCTCATTAGGTAGTTGGAGGGTATCAGACCGTCTGCTGGGCATTTCTGGATATACAGATACAGTGTGCAGGACTGTGTGGCAGGGGCTGTAGACATGATGAACATCTTGCCTCCTGAGCAAATCGTACTGAAACTTGGTTTTCTCCCCTGCATCATGATTTCTGGATCATGCTAATCCCTAAAGACCCTTGCTGCTGTTAGCTCTGCAGTGGGGCCATAGGAGGGATAGACAGGGTTAGATAGACATGGTTTTGCCAATATGATGAATGAAAGATTTATTTTTTCCTAGCAGGGCTATTCTATAACTAATCATTTCTGGGAAGTTTGGGATACTGTGTGCTGAGTGTCACACTGGTCCCCATATCTTTCCCCACTGTGGTTGGCAGCAGCCCCTGGGCACTTCCCAGCCAGCCTTAGTCCCCTGTTGCTGTTCCCAGGTTTTGGGAACTCGGCACCTTCGAAGGAGGCAAGCACAGAGGCAGGACGGGCAGAGCTGCTGCAGCGAGTGCTGCAGGACCTGGCGGTGAAGAATGTTGTACTGGTGAGCCCTTCGTTCAGCGGCCACTATGCCCTGCCCTTCCTGATTCGAGGCCACCACCAGCTACGTGGATTTGTGCCCATTGCACCCACCTACACCAAGAACTACACGCAGAAGCAGTTCTGGGCAGTGAAGGTACTAGAAGACTCTTCAGAAGTCCTAGCACCCTGTCCCTGGCTTGTCATGGTGGGAGGTGGGAGTCAGGCCTTCAGGTCTGTCTTGGAGCCTCAGGGCTGCTGATCTTGGATGGAAGCTGCGGGTGTTTGGGGAAGGCTTGCTAAGGGAATACTTTGGGGGTCGATCCTCACCAGGCTGTAGGGTTATGGCCTCCTACCTTTCCCTGCAGACTCCAACCCTCATTGTGTACGGGGAGCTGGACCATGCCCTGGCCCAAGAGTCACTGCAGCAGCTCCGCCACTTGCCCAACCACTCTGTGGTGAAGCTGCACCATGCAGGCCATGCCTGCTACCTCGACAAGCCTCGGGACTTCCACCTCACTCTTCTTTCCTTCCTTGACCATTTGCCTTGACCACTTTCCCCAGACTTGGCCTGCACATGGAAGGTCTGGGCCACTCTGCCCTAGGGAGGCAGTCCCTGGGAGTGGAGGGCAGAGTTCAGAGGGGCAGGCCCAGCCAGGACTTATTTTATTTCAGAGCTGCAATAAAGCAAATCAGTTTTTCTTGCCAGGGGAGTGATGGGTCCTATGTGCTGTTGTGCTTCAGGAGAGGCGGGAGTGGGAGGCTTGGGGCTGCTTTGAGGTTGGAGCTGGAGTTAGGAGTCAAGAGTGCCTGCCTCACTTCTCTGTGCTGCAGCTTCTGTAAAGTGGGCATGATGGTAACTCTTAGAATTTGTTGTGGATGATGGTTGTAGGATTGAATACTTCTGGGTAAGTGGGGCACTTGGTCACACAGGGCTGAAGGACTGGAGGCAGGTGTTAACTGCTGTCACATGACCATTGGGATTGGTGGGAAATGCGGGGTCTGGGCAGGCCAGCTGAGTGAGTTGGGAATGCCCTGCAGAGGAGGGGGTGGGGAATGCGGTTTAAGAATTAAAGCAGGTTTATTGTTGAACTGCTAAGTCTGTACACTCCCTTGTTCCATGTGGGTGAGCACTCCGGAGACTTCGACCTCAGGAGGGGTGGGATGGGTCCCTCACTTACCTCCCCAGCCTAACTCCTTGGTCCAGAGGTTAAAGTCTTCAGCCAGCCCATCCCCCACCTGGCTGCACCCGTAGAGCAAAGGGCAGAACTAGCTGGGAGTACACAGAACAGACAGACACCCAAATGGGCAGCCCTAGTTCCACACGGGCGCGGGGGAGAGGGGGGTTTTACGCCTTCCCCACTGGATGCAGAGGAGCCAGAAGGATTGGCACAGTCTGCTAGGAGTGCTACTCCCCGCCCTCACAGTGTTAGGACTACACCCTCTTCCCATGACATGTCACACCCACCATCTCACATTCATACTGTCACACATACAGTCATGCCCACTGGGACAGATTTACCAGCACAGTGACACATTTGCAGTCACATGTGCCCCCATCCAGCACATATCCTCTGTTCCAGGCACAGTGTCCAGGCTTCCGGTGAGTCAGAATCCCGAGACTACAAGGACCAGCCTCCTGAGCTCACCATGCGGTGTTAGCAGACACTGACCAGCAGCCTCACTCCACCGGGAAGAACGCCCAGAAGGGCTGAGGCATAAAACAGGAGGGACAGAGGGGAGCACTCAGCCTGTGTTGCCCAACACTACTGCTAAGACCTTCAGCGTCAGGCCCCGCCCCGCTCTCCTTGCGCCCTATCCAGAGGCCGGAGCAGTAGGTGGTGTTCTCCGGCGTTGGAACGGTCCGGAGAACGCCACCTCCTGCAGGTCAGGAAGGGGCGGGCCCAAACCTGCCAGTTTAGGGGCGGGACTGGCTGGGTGCTTGAGGGCGGGGCAAATCCAACCTAATGGAGGCCCCAGGCAGGGGCGGGCGGAGACGTCAGCACCGACTCCCCGCACGCACGGAGACCCCGGCTTCCCAAGCTTGCAGTCTCGAGACTCCGCCCCGCCGCGGGGCTCCGGCCACGTGGTGTGCGGACAAGGGCGGTTTTAAACTTGCGGTCTTCCTGGGCCAGGGCTCCTGGTCACAAGTCCAGAGCTGGGGTTGAGAAGCGAGCGCGAGCCAAAGACCAGGAGAGAGCAGGGTGCGACCTTGAGAAGGGTAATTTGGGTCTGGGGCTCCCCGACCTTAAAGCCAGGCAGTTGAGAGAAATATTTGGAGGAGGGCTCGGGGTCAGTGCCAGGATTCAAACCTGGGTCGGCTGCTTTCTAGCAGTCCCCGCGTCTCTGAGCGGCGGCTCTCTCCTTTGTAAAGTGAGCACTGAAAGGCACAAACTTCCTAGAGCTCTTGGGGGACTGAAGGAACTGTGTTGAAAGCGGCCTGCACAGAATGGGGGCTCCAAAGCAAAGGATCCTCTTCCTATGGGGCTTCAGGGAGCCCCAAACCCCAGCTGTCGCCTGCCGGGTCTCAGCCGCGCTCCCTTTGCCCCCAGTTCATCACACGGAGCCATGGCCAGCGAGGGTTCTGAGGGCGAGCACCCATCCGTGACGCTGTTCCGACAGTACCTGCGCATCCCTACGGTCCACCCCAACCCCGACTACGGTGAGACCCCGCGGTTCCGGCGGTTTGGGGTGGGGGGAGCTGCCGCTAAACTTCCTTCAGCTCCTATCACCCAGCTGAGCCCCGATCTGCAGCCCCATGGGACTCCTCGGTCCACGGAGCTGACCCCTCTAGGCTGTGGACCACGCAATCCCCAGAGCCTGTATTGCCTGGCAGCTAGCTAAAGAACAGCTAAATTCCAGCACTCTTAGAGGCTCAGGGTAGGAAGATAGTTTGAGCCTAGCCTGAGCAATTTAGTGACTTAGTGAGAACTTGCCTCAAAATTAAAAAAAAAAAAAAATGATTAAAAAGGACTGGGATATAGCTCAGTTTAAAGGCCCCGGGTTCATTCCCCAGTACCAGAAACACACAAGAGAGAAGAAAAAAAAAAAAAAAAGAATAACTTCCCCTCATTCCCCAGGCTTCCAGGCAGGAGTGGAGTGAGAGACAGGAGAGGCCCCCAGGAGCCTCTGGGCTGGACAAAGTCCATCACCCTAAGGAATCAGGCTTGGTGGTTATAGGAATTGTTTGTGGAGGTCCAAACCCCTGTGTGGTAATTTCCAGCCGAGAGCTAGTCAGTGAATCTCTTCAGATTCCTGGGCCATAATTTTCCTATCTTTAGGGAAAAGGATTAAGATCTGCTTCCAACCTCAGACTTTACCCTGGCCTTCCCAAAGGGTCACAGATAGACCAAAAGCAAAGGTCTCTGAGAGATGTGAAATTGTGTAGGGGAGGCAGCAACCTATTTCTGGGGCTGCTGTCCTTGCTGGGCTGCCGGGAGTTGTGAGAGCCACAGGTAGGCAGAAGTAGCCCCAAGATTCTGTGCCCCCAGGAGCTGCCGTGGCCTTCCTTGAGGAGAGGGGCCTCCAGATGGGCCTGAGCTGTCAAAAAGTGGAGGTGAGTCTGGGCTCCCAAGGGGGAGTGCCGGGGCATGGGGCACCTCTTCGCTGTGCTCACCTCTTTCTCTCCTAACCTCTGTAGGTGGCACCTGGCTGTGTAATTGTTGTGCTGACCTGGCCAGGCACCAACCCTAAACTCTCCTCCATCTTACTCAACTCCCACATGGATGTGGTACCTGTCTTCAAGGTCCGTACAGAGCAGTGTGTGCATGCCTGGGGGACAACCAGGATGTAGACTTCAGGATCCAACCTCAGGGAGCCCACAGCACAGTCCTAATGCTAACTCTTGACATCCATAGTGCATGACTGCACTCAAGCAGCCTTTGACCAGCCAATGATTCTGTGCCCGGGTTGGAAAGGGAGGCAGGCAACAGAGATGGGGGGGTGGGCAGTGGCAATCAGATGCCTTCTTCAGCCCTCTCCTGTCCCTCTGATACCCCACCTGTCACTCCAGCTCTATGGTAGGCCCCTCTTCCCATCTCTGTCCCCAGGAATATTGGAGTCACGACCCTTTCGAGGCCTTCAAAGATCCTGAGGGCTACATCTATGCCAGGGGCACCCAGGACATGAAAAGTGTCAGCATCCAGTGAGTGTCCTCCAATCCCAGGCCCCTACAGTGTCTCCAGTCATACAACTTACTGACCAGTGACCTATGCACATGGACAAACTCAAGGCCAAGGGACATCTTGACCCCTTACTTAGGACAAGAGTTACTGCTATAACCATTGCATAGAGGAAACAGTTAAGGCCCAGAGAAGGGCAGGGGACTTTCTGTAGTCCCTGTCAGGCCATGGCAGGGTAGGGTCCAAAGCACAGGTCTGCATCTTGCCTGCCCTATCTGGCCCTGTGTGCTAGGCTGGCATGAGCATTTGGTGGCTTCTTAAGCTCTTGGCTTATGCCCCCTCAGGTACCTGGAGGCTGTGAGGAGGCTGAAGGACGAGGGCCACCGTTTTCCTAGAACCATCCACATGACCTTTGTGCCTGGTAGGAGTGGTGCAGAGAGAGGTGTATTTGGGAAGGGAGAGGCTGTGTCGAGGGTGGCATCCCCTCATCTCTAGTCTCTACCACTTTTACAGATGAGGAAATTGGAGGTTTTAAAGGTATGCAGCTATTCGTACAGCGGCCGGAGTTCCAGTCCCTGAGAGTAGGCTTTGCCCTGGATGAGGGTGAGCACTGGCAGCCCTCCAAGAAGCCAGGCTGGGGGAAGTAGGGGCTGGCCCACTTCCCCCTCTGAACCTCCTTTTGTCCCTCAGGCCTGGCCAACCCCACGGATGCCTTCACTGTCTTTTATAGTGAGCGGGCTATCTGGTGTGAGTATGGGCTTAGAGGGAGGGGCTCAGTGTACAGTGGAGAGACTGGGTCAGAAAGGGGAAGGGCCCACAGAGGGTTGGTTGCACCTCAGGGTGAGATGCCTGAGAGGCTAGGAGACAGGCCTCCTAGCCCCTTCCCACCCGGGCTCTTCCTTTCTGAGCTCCTCTGAGGGCAAGCTCTATGAGCGGGAATCAGGCCTAGTGCTGGCTCCAAGGGGGACAGAACCCTGGCTGGGGAGCTTGGAATGAGAGGGCGCCTAGGGCTGATGAATTCTCTAAGCCCTGTCTCGCTGACAGCACCGTCTTCCTTCTCTATCTTCCAGGGGTGCGGTTTACCTGCACCGGGAGACCAGGCCATGGCTCACGCTTTATTGAGGACACAGCCGCTGAGAAGCTGGTATGTGCCCCGCAGGGAGCCGTGGGGCGGGAAGGCTGGGTCCTGGGGCCACTCTCAGACCTTGCCTCCCACCTTCTAGCACAAGGTTGTGGACTCCGTCCTGGCCTTCCGGGAAAAGGAAAAGCAGAGGTGAGGCAGGCTTAGCAGGGCGTGTGCTGGGGTGGCTGTGGGAGGTGTGCAAGACAGCAGGTGTGCAAGACACCACCTTCTTAAAATACTGTTGTCCTTTCCACCCCTAACCGCAGGCTTCAGTCAAACCTTCGCCTGAAGGAGGGGGCTGTGACCTGTGTGAATCTGACAAAGATAGAGGGTGGTGTGGCATTTAATGTGGTACCTGCCACCATGAGTGCTGCCTTCGACTTTCGAATCGCACCAGATGTGGACCTGGAGGTGATCCCACACACACGCTGAGGCTTGAGGGAGGCAGCCAGGGTCCTCAGTTCTGCCCCAGAGGCTCAGGGAAAGCCTCCTTTCTCTTAGGCTTTCGAGAAGCAGCTCCAAAGATGGTGCCAGGCAGCTGGTGATGGGGTCACCTACGAGTTTACTCAGGTATTGACTTGGACCTGTGATGAGGGAATGTGGGGACTAGAGGAGACTGGGCTCCCTAGATGTGTGACAGTGTAGCACTGTGTGCCACACTACATCTGGGTGGTGTTCTAGCTATGAGAGGCATTAGATGTAGCTAACAGGCTTTAGCCGTAGAGGCCATTATGGACGTTAGGGAATACAGCAAAGAGTAACAAGTAACACTAAGCATTTTTTTTTAAAGAAAAAAACTATGTAGTTCAGGCTGCCCTTGAACTCATTATGTAGCCCAGGCTGGCTGTGTACTCACAGTGATCCTCCTGCCTCAGCCTCCCAAGCACTGGGTTTATAGATGTGTCATTCCTAGTCCAGGCTCAGTTCTCACCCTCATGGTCCTCAGGGCATGAAGGAAACAGGTATAAATCAAGTATTCACATAATATCCCTTCAGTATGAGTATGTACACATGCCCAAGAAAGGTTGGGACCTTGCATTTGAGTCCATTTTGCCCACATATTTGACCAGTCTGAAAGGGTCTGGGGGAACCATTTTGAAGAAGGAATTGGAGGCAAGAAGTCTGAGTAAGGGAAGGCCCAGACCTAGGGCCTTTGAGGTCCAGGTAGCTGCACTGGCCACCTGGACGTCTGGGTAGGTGTGGGCAGGGTGTCCCCCTCCCCTGCCCTCTCCTAATCCTGCCATCTTTCTCCTCCCCTAGAAATGGATGGAGCCCCGAATAACCTCTACTGATGATGCAGACCCCTGGTGGGCAGCTTTCAGTGGAATCTGTAAGGACATGTGAGTGCACTGGCCAGCCCTCTCCCACAGCCCTGTCCTTCCTAGCCTTTCTCTCCACTGCCCTCTGCCCTTCACTTCTCCCTGAGCCCTTCCCCGACCCCCTGCCTGTTCATCTTGCCTCTGCAGGAACCTCACACTGGAGCTGGAGATCTTTCCTGCTGCCACCGACAGCCGCTACATCCGCGCGGTGAGCTGCGTGAGCAGTAGCGTGTGCAGTGGGCCGACTTAAATGCTGCCTTGCCCTGACAGCTCCCTCTCAACCCTGCAGGCGGGGGTCCCAGCTCTGGGCTTCTCACCCATGAACCGTACACCAGTGCTGCTACACGACCATGATGAGCGGCTGCATGAGGCGGTGTTCCTCCGGGGGATTGACATATACACACGCCTGCTGCCTGCCCTGGCTAGTGTGCCTGCCCTGCCCACTGACCACTGAGCCCTGGACTCCTGCCCGGTAATAGTGTGCGTGGCTGCACCTGAAGTTGTAAGGGTAGACATTCATGGAGGAGTCCTCATTCCCCTGGTGATGTGCTGTTAGCAGCCCTTTCACAGATGCAGTGAACCTGGCTCTGGGCCCTTTGCCTACTGTACCCCTGAGCCATCTGCCCACCAACGTGGAGCCTTAGTTCCTGTGCTGGGTGGCCACCATGCTGAAATCTGACCTGTGCAGTTGAGGACACTGCTCCCATCAAAAGCCCTCAGGGTACTATTCCAGCTGGGCAATAGTGGGACAGCTTACGAGTGGTTTTTGTTGTTAGTGTTTTGTCAAAACCCATAGGCTCTGGTGTGGGGAGCAGGGGCCTGGATAGACGAGGTATTTCTCTTAGGGCTCGCAGCAGACAGGTCAGTGGTCATGGATCAGTATGTGTGGAAGGGTCCAAGTTGGGCTTTAGTCTTGGTGCTTGTAAGGAATCCAGTTGGATTACAGCCAACCATTTTGGTTATAACCATCCTTCACCTGCCACACTGCTACACATTACAATCTCTACAGGATGAAAAAAGTGATTAAGATATCCACCTAACTGATCTTTGGTACGTTAATAGTTGGCAGGGGTAGCGCTGGAGATGGAACCTGTGCCTTGCAAATGATAGGCAAGCACTTTACCAGAGCTCCATCCCCAGCCCACATTAGTACCTCTGGAGAAAGCTGACTGGCTTCAGGCTGATTTTGTCCTGCCCAGCACATAAGCACCTTCCTCCTGCCTCTGCAGGTATGAGGATCCTCCTGTCTCCCACTGCCTGAGACATGCCTCAGTCTGTAGGTCAATAAAATGTGCAATCCTAATTTTGTTTGCTTCTTTGGTCTTCTGGCAGCTTTTCATATAGAACACTGTTCTGAAACAACCTTGTTAGGTCTGCAGGGAGCACCAAGTCAGCTGTGGCCCCAAGTGTGATGTTCCTTTCCACCAGTCCATACCATGTATGGAGACAGGAAGGAATGGTTTGGTGGCATAATTGTGGCCAGAAATAAGTTCAGAGCCTGTTTGCAAAGCACCAGGACTCTTGACTTGCCCAGTGAACCCTCACATAGGCCGAGACTCACGTTGTAGGGGAGATGCTAAAACAAGATCCGTTGCCAACAGGCGGACTGAGAGCCATGCCTAATTGAAACACCCCCCTCCCATCTCACCTCCCACCAATGCACATCCACTGGAGCTCCTTAATAAAGCGCACTCACAGATGAATGGGAAAAGAACCTCCACTTTACCTATCTAGGGCACAGCACATGGGCCTCGCTGACAGGGCCAAGTAACAAAAATACAAAACCTGCTCTTTGCAAGACCCTACTTCCATTTGACACCTCCTGACATGGTCAAGAGGGCCACCCACAAGTACCAGCGCCTTGCTTTCTTAGGCAATCTAAACCCCACTTTCTGGGCGAATAGGCCACCTCAGTTCAAATGCTGTCTGTCCTTCAGTCACGTGATCACTTCCTCACCTGTGTCAACAAAATACACCTACTTCATGTGCAGAGGGACCGAAAGCCATAGACTGTGCCTCCTGCTGCTAGCACAGCAGCTTTTTCCTTTGCAGTACTGGGGATGCAACCCACAGCCTCTGTACTGTACTACATGCCCAGCCTTTTTATTGACAGGGTCTCAGTAAGCACTAAGTTGCCCAGACTGGGGTCTGAATTTGTGATGCTCCTGTCTCAGCCTGAGAACGCCAGGATTACCGGCTCTTGCTGCCAGGCTGGTATAACCACATGCTCCATTTGGCACTCCCTACAGAAAGCCTCTGCAAGTGGCTTAGCCACCATTTGCTCCACTAACTGCCATGAGGGTTAGGACCCTGCGTGTGAAGCGAATGGTAGTCACCATAAGGCAGTTTTACCACAGCCTTGCCTTCTCAAGTCCCTATCACTTGGGGAGCTGGGCCCGGGCACAAACCAGACCAGGTACAATAGTAGTAGGTCTGGCTGGAATAGATGGCAGCAGGGCCTTCCTTCAAAGCAGTGGTGGGGTACCCATGTCTTACTGTTAAGACAAAAGATGTTAATGTAGGGGTTTTTTTCCCTAAACTAAATCCTCAGTATTTAGGTCTAATTGCAGTGTTGGGACTTTTCCTTGGTATGGGGTCTTAGGTTGCAGTTTGGCACTCAGTCCCTAAAAGGCTCACCAACACGGCCTCAGTGTGTTGAGATTTCTTCCTTTCCTCAGCAGGGAACCCAGTTCAGCAAGCTAAGCACCCCAGCTTCCTCAGCCCTCAATCATTCTCACTTACCAGGTCCCTCCTGCACTCCAGGGTCCCACTCCCTGACTGGCCCACATCTGGCTGTTAACAAAAAGGGGCTGCCTTCTTCCAAGAGTCTGCACTCCACCAGCAGCCCCTGCATGACAGACACAAGCTAACAAATCCTGCCTCAGGTTTATTTGTATGAAGAACACAGGAGAACACCAGCACCCCCTACAGATGGCAGTCCAGGTCACACCAGTCCATCTGTCCTCACATCGGCAGAAACAGGCCTTTACTGTGGAGCCTTCACAGGGGCCTGGGCACCTTTGGGAGCCTGAGCTGGAACAGAAGTTGGAGCAGCAACTTGAGCCTGGGCCTTGGATGGAGCCTGGGCCTTGGCTGGGGCCTTGGCCTTGGTTGGAGCCTGGGCCTTGGCTGGGGCCTTGGCCTTGGTTGGAGCCTGGGCCTTGGCTGGGGCCTTGGCCTTGGTTGGAGCCTGGGCCTTGGTTGGAGCCTGGGCCTTGGTTAGAGCCTGGGCCTTGGTTAGAGCCTTGGCCTTGGTTAGAGCCTTGGCCTTGGTTAGAGCCTTGGCCTTGGTTGGAGCCTGGGCCTCAGCTAGAGCCTGCACCTTTGGCCGGCAAAGCTTGCGACCTTTGGCAATGTGAGCACGAATACGCTTCCCAAGCTTGGGGTGGGCGATAATGGCAAGTCGGGTGAGCTTGCGGTTCGCACCCTTTGGCATCTTGGGCTTGACCTCCTTGGGCTTGAGGAGGGCCTTAATAGCCTCAGCACGTGCACTCATGGCCTTGGCGTTGTTTGCCTGCATCTTCTTGAAGCCCTTCTTGTTGTGCTTCTTGGCAAAACGCATATTCCTCAGGAACTTGGGATCTACCTGCAAAGGAGAAAAGGTTCAGGTAGCAGCACACTAGTATAGTTAGAAACAAAGGAGCTGAGTCACTCGCTTCCCTTTGTTCAACTGTAAACACCATACCGCCCTGATGATTATCCAAGATTTCAAAATCCCAAGACATGCAAGTACTGTAAGCCACTTGCCTTCTTTCCATTCAACCATAAACACAATGCCATCCTAATGATTAGGCTTAAAGCTTCGGTCAAGCAGATTTGACATTAGTGAGACACACAGCTGGGGGCACCTTAGATCAGTGACGCCTGACCCTGTAACACCATCAGAAGCCTGAGGTTTTTTTTTTTTTTTGAAGCCTGAGTTATTAAGACCCTTTTTTCCCTCACCTTTCTCCCTGTTCCTGTTACTATCCCATGATCTTCAATAAATGTAGCAATTTACTACAAACTACAAGGTGTATGCTTGGCAATTCTTTCCTTATTGTACACAAGAACTTGTACTACTTGTACTGTAACATAAGGGACCCCAAGTCACCCTCTGTGCCCCTTTCCATAAAGGTACCTAGTTTTCTAAGAACATCATATCCAAACCTTTAAAACTATTTCCAGAAACACACATACCGCTTAACCCCAAGGAGGAAATGCTCCACATTACTAATGGGGTAAAGAACACATTCTCAAGTCACTAATAGTCAAAAGGCTACTGCAGGTAGAATAAGGCTGCCCTTTGCCAGGAATGTAGGGCACTGACTTCCTACAGTGGGAGCCTGGCTAAATATTTTTCCTGAAATTCCCTCAGGGATACTCCCTGTCCCTTTAAAGGAAACTGTCAAATACCAAGCTGAGGCCCAATATATACCAACCATCTTAGAGCAAAGAGATAAAAAAACAGAACAGGGACAGGCTCAGTTCTTCCCTATCCCCTTCTGGTCTTCTCAGCTTTTCCTCAGAACCCTGACAAGGAAGACAGTACCCCCCAAACCCAGTACTCAGTCAGGTCAATGTCATAGGGCTGGTAAATGTATAACCGAAAGATGAGAGGGCCTGACACAGACAAGATTATTTCCCTTAAGGGCTCTGGCTGAACAAGGGACATGGCCAAGGAGAGCTTTATCATGAGTCTAATCACCAAGTAGAGAAAGGAACTGTGGAATTCAGTAGACGACGTTAAGTCAAGGGACAGTACTCAAGGCAGAAACTAAAGTTGAAACCATGAAAGGCCACTTTATGTGATTTAGTGCACATACTTACCCCCTTCAGAGATTCGTATCTTTGTGATCGGGGTTTCTTGATGCCATTTCTGTGCCATTTTCGGGCTACAGAAGGAAAACAAGAAGTAATTAGGCCAGATGTGACCCCCAGCACTCTGGGATGGTATGGTATAAAAGACTGCAAGTTCAAAGTCAGCTTGGGAAGCTTAGCAAGACCCTATCTTAAAAGAAGATTTCCTCTAATACTACTATCCAAGAAAGGAAACCATTATTTTTCAGATCAGGGCTCCCTGAGACGTTACCTTTGAACGTAAAAAAAAAAAAACTGTGAGTTTCAAAGAGGATCCCTGCCTAGCTGCCACTTTAAACATATAACCTCGAGATACTGGCTAGAAACAAAATCAGCTCCCAGGTAGCAATGGAAATGTGTCCCCTGGCTATACTAAATCCTTGACAGCGGACAAACTCGAAGTGGTTCTAAGAAACTTACACTGGTTGTGCGTAGTGTGGTTCTTGGACTTGGCCATATCTGCACCTACAAGATAAGAGTGGACATCAAAACTGAGGGTCGCCAGCCGGAGGAACCTCTGCTGCCCTGTCCTGGAGCAACACGAGGCCAAAAACCAAACAGCAAATCTCTGAATGCCCAACTAACTTCATCCTGCACGACCTGCGGCCAGTCCCGGTCTCTCAAACCCTGCTAACGATGCTCTGAGACCAACTCTCGCCCAACTCGCAAGGCTGAACTCCCGGATCAAATCCAACTTTTTCCAAGCTTCCTTTCCCCACCATACACCTCCCTGTGGAATTTAGAAGCCACATCCCCGCTCCGCAGCTTCCACTCCCCCACAGCCACACCGCCAGTCTTCCTCTCCTACCCGCGGCTAGTACCCCACAACCCGCAGCAACCCGTGAGTCGCGGATGGCATCGGATGCCCTGCGTTTAAAACTTGCCGTAAACCGGGGCTGCCAAGCGCCTGGAACCGGAAAAAGAAAAGAAAGTCCGCAATGCAATACGGGAAAAAGAGCCGACGACACCGGAAGGTACTGTGGAAAAGCTTCCCCCATTACCAGAAAGAAAGGTTCCTAAGCCCAGAAGGCCTGCAAGCTAGAAGGAGTCTGGCCCGCCCCCTTCGGCTATCTTCTTCCAGTCGTTAAAGATCTTGAAGGTGAAGGGAGTCCTTGAGGGATGATTGTTAGGGAGTCACGGGGAATCTGTGGTCTTTAAAAACGCTCCTGGCGAGCCGAGTGTGGTGGCGCCTGCCTGTAATCCCAGTACTCGCAGGCTGAGGCGGGAGGATCGTTGCAAATTCGAGACCAACCTCTACAAAGTGAGCTCAAGGCAAGCCTGAACTACATAGCGAGAGCCTGTCTCAAAAAGACAAAAAAGACCGGGGATGTAGCTCAGCGATGTAAGCACCTCCCTGGTGAGTGCGAGGTCGTGAGTTCCAACCCTGGTACAAAACAAAACAAAACAAAACAAAACAAAACTGGCGCTTGAGAGAATAAACTGATAAACTGTAAGGAAGGAAGGGAGGGTAGGCCACGCCTGTAATTCCCATCCTCAGGAGACTGAGGCAGGGAGATCACAAATTGGAGCCCTTACGGGGGTGAGAGGAGCTACAAATTCAGAGCCATCGTGGACTATGCAGTGCGAACACCTTGGGGAGGATGATGTCCACTACCTGAAGGAAAAAAGTAGACTAGGTGCAGAAGATGAGGGAGAGGGAGGAGGCAAAGAGAGCGCAAATCTGTGTTAAACAAGGAGGTGAACAGTAGTGCTGTTTAGGAGAGGAGGTAGACCGGGGAGGAGCCAGGCTTTTGTTCTCTTGTTTTGGAGGCGGTGGTGATCTAGATGCTTCTTTTCAGACGCATTAACTATGAGCAGACCTTCGAATTGAGCAGGCATTGCCTACAGCTTGGTTGCCTTCTCTGCTTAATTTCACAAGGTAGGGGGCCCTGAGGCTCCTTTTTTTTTTTTTTTTCCTCAAAGATGCACATGAGATCTTGCTCCTGAAATCCTGTAAGGAGGTTCACCTTGCATAAATTATTCACCTCCCCTGGCCCAGGCAAACTCCTTATCTCCAAACCCACAGTACTTTAGTTCCTACCAAGCACAAATATCTTCTTACTGCCTCAGGGCCTTTGCACTTCTGTCCTACCTAATGCACCCCTTATTCTCTAAATGTGTGTTCTTTCCTGTAGAGGCCACTCTGGACTACTCTCTGAAATAGAGACCCTTCATCTCATCTCTTCAATTACTCTATGTCCTCTCATTCTATTTGCTTTTGTCATAGAGCTTTCCCGGACTCTAATTATGTTGTGTCCATCTTCACAGTGCCCTGAGTCTGGAACTGATTTGGTCACTTTCATTTCCTGCTGCCTGACAGCTCCTGATGAAGAGCACGAACTTAATAAACACCTGCAAATAAACTCACTGTGGCAAGGCAGGTTTGCAGAGTGATGGAAGTGTATGTACTGTCAGTATTTAGGGAGTACGGTATGAGGAGAGAAAGTTGCAGAGGCAGGACACACAAAAGACTCCTTCCTGATAGTGACAGGAGAGAGAACTCTTGCAGGCACGGGCTGGGAGAGTGAAGAGCAGACTTGTGTGCTGGCAGATGACCCAGTGCCAGGAAAGAAGCAGCTGAGTTTGGAGAGGAAGGTCTCTGCAGGAACAAAGTTCTTGCAGAGTGCTGAGATGCAGTGCCTTGGGGGCAGAGGTAGGCACTCCAGGAGGTAGGGTTGTTACAGGCAGCTGAACTAGTTAGAAATATAGGCAGTCAGACAAGGCTAGGCCCTCAAAGAAGTTGGCTCAGGAGCAGATGGCTGGTGACCTTGGAGGAGACACACAACCTTTTGCTGTGGGCCAGATCTCAAGACAGAATGCAGTAGCATATCTACCTGAAAATTCATTTGCAACCAGAAGAGACAGAGAATAGCAAAGGCAATTCTGGGCAACAAAGGCAAGACAGGGGGCATCACAACCCTTGACTTGAAATTATACTATAAAGCTACTGTGATAAAAACAGTGTGGGACTGGCACAAAAAAGGGGGGGGCTGAGGATTTAGCTCAGCAGCATAAGTGCCTGCCTTGCAAGTGCAAGGTCATGAGTTCAATCCCCGGTACTGTCCCCCCTCAAAAAAACCAGACCTGAAGATCAGTGGAACAGATTAGAAGATGCAGAAACAACTGCAGACACACTAAGCCACCTTATCTTTGACAAAGTGCCAAGCACGTTCACTGGAAGAAAGACAGCCTCTTTAATAAGTGCTGCTGGAAAAACTGGCTCCACATATGCTGAAGATTAAAACTGGACCCATATCTTTCACCATGTACCAAGCTAAAATCAGAATGAATCAAAAATCTTCATATTAAAACAGAAGCATTAAATCTGCTGGAAGAGCAGGTAAAACTCTCAAAGACACTGGTGTAAGCAAAGACTATGAACAAAACCCTGACTGCACAGGAACTATCACAAAGAATCAACAACTGGGATCTCACCCTATTGAAAAGCTTTTGCACAGCAAGAGAAACCATCAACACAGTAAAGAGACACCCCACAACATGGGAGAAAATGTTCTCCAGCTGTTCCACAGACAAAAGAGATGTGGTATTTTTATACAGTGGAGTACTACTCAGCCATAAACTTCAGACTTTTATAAGTAAATGGATGCAACTTGAGGCCACCCATATTCATCAGTGAAATAAATAAGACACGTGTAAACATCGTATTGTCTCATTAGTGTGAGAAGTGGACAGAAACAACATGTATATGTGTACATATATATACATATATATATGTGTATATATATACATATAGTTAAGATAGTTACAAAACTTTTTGTGTGTGTGTGTGCCGGGGATTGAACTCATGACTTCACATTTGCCAAGCAGGCACTTATGCCGCTGAGCTAAACCCCCGACCCCACAAAACTTATTTCTCTGAGTTCACTGAAGAGAAAGATTTGTGCTGGATGGGCTGGGGATTTAGCTCAGTAGCATAAGCGCCTGCCTTGCAAGCGCGCAGTCGTGAGCTGGATCCCTGGTACCAAAAAAAAAAAAAAAAATTTGTGCTGGTATAGTTCAAACAATTGAATGCAGATGTCTTGAGCTCTGGGTGAATGATTTGGGGATGACAATGTGCAGTGTATGTACCATTGTTGCCCCCTGATTGACTTTTTTTTTTTTTGGTACTGGGGATCAAACTCACGACTGTGTGCTGACAAGGCAGGCTCTTATGCCACTGAGCTAAATCCCCAGGCCCTAATTGACATGTTTTGAAATTTTGTTTTAGTTGTTTTTCTTCTTCTTCTTTTTCTTTTTCTCCTTAAAATAAAACAGATTTGGAAAAAAGAAAATAAAAATGAGGATAAGATGCAAGGATAAGAATAGAGCCAGGGCAGAGGGAAGTGACAGTTCCCAGGGACTCTGATCCATTAGTCTGCAGTTCCAGAGACAGGGGCCACCGGCATGTTCATATGGACAGAGTGCTGGTGTAGGGTGGCACAGGGGGCCCTCGAGCACTGAGCTCTGGATCTGCTTAGAAATCCCCAAGTGAGGGGCTCCAGGTGCTGTGTGTTCTCAGAGGGTGGAGTTAGGATGCGGGGTGGGAATGACAGCTCCATGCACTTCTGCTATCAAGAATCTCTCCAAGCTGAGTATGGTAGCACACTTTTTTTTTTTTTTTTTTTTTTTTGGTACTGGGGATGGAACTCATGACCTCGAGTTTGCAAGGCAGGTGCTTATGCCATTGAGCTAAATCCCAGCCCCTGTTTTGTTTTTTAGGAATTAATTTTAATCACTTTTTGGTGATCAAGTATAAAATTAATTTTATTGCTACACTTTTAACATACATAATGATCATCCTAGGGAATTTGTACTTGTATATAGTATGTTTTAATTCTTTTATCCCCATTCCCCTCTGTTCCCTACAATCCTTCTTCCCCTCTCCATTTACAAAGCTTCGTTTCTGTTGTTTCCATCTGTTCTTTGTTATTTTTTAGCCATACTCCCTCCCCTCTCCTTTGTTCCTCTTCCCATTTGAACATTTTCTTCCTATATCCCATTATCTATCATGCATTTTGTCCTTATTTATCCTTTGGGTTTCTCATATAAGAGAAATAATGTGATATTTAAATGTGTATGTCTGATTTATTTCGCTTAAAATTATGTCCTCAAGGTGCATGCATTTATCTAAAAATGTCTCAAGTTTATCTTTCTTTGTGGTAGTACAGTACTCCATTGTATAAAAACTCCACATCTTTATGCATTCACCTGTTGGTGACCATATGGACTGTTTCTAAGATTTAGCTACACCAGTTGCACTGCCTTAAACTTGGGTATGCATGTATCATTGTAGTATGACGTTTTTAACTCTTTGGGGAAGATACCAAGAAGAGGAGTACCTGGATCAAATGGACCCTCTAGTTTTAGTTTTTTGAGGAATCTCAACACTGATTTCCATAATGGTTGCATCAGTCTACACTACCACCAGTAATGGAGAAGGGTTCCCTTTTGCCCATAGCCCACCAGCATTGTTATTGGTTGATTTCTTGATAACAGCCATTCTATCTCTAATGAGATGGAATCTCCATGTTGTTTTAATTTTCATCTCTCAAATAACCAGTTGAACATTTTTTCTACTATTTATTTGCTCTTTGTACTTCTTAATCTGAGAAGTATCTTTGCCTTTCAGATGCCCATTTTTGGATTGGGTCTTTAAATTTGGCAGGGTTTGATTTTTTTTTTTTTTTTTAGTTCTTTATACATTGTAGGTATCATAGTCTTTTGCCTGAGGAATGGCTGGTAAAAATCTTTCCCATTCTATAAATCCTCTTTTTACTTTGTTGGTGGTTTCTTTTGCTGTGCAAAAGCTTTTTTTGAGACAGAGTTTCACTATGGTGTTCAGTTTGGGCTGGCCTTGAACTCACTTGGTAGCCTAGGCTGGCCTCAAACTCACAGTGGGCCTCCTACCTCAAGCTCCTGAGTACTGGGATTACAGCCTCCACACCTGGCAAACTTTTTAATGTAATGTGATCCTAGTTGTTGGTTCTTTGTAGTACTTCCTGTGCGGTCAGGGTTTTGTTTGCAAATTCTTTGCATATACCTAAGTCTTCAAGAGTTTTACATATCCTATCTTCCAATACTTCCAGTGTTTCTGTTTTAATATTTGGATCTTTGATCCATTTCAATTTTCATTTAGTACATCATGAAAGATATGGGTCTAGGTTTAACCTTCAGCATGTGGAAAGCCAGTTTTTCCAGCACCATTTGGGGGGGGGGGTACCGGGGATTGAACTCACGACCTCATGCTTGCCAGGCAGGCGCTTATGCCACTGAGCTAAATCCCCAGCCTCAGTGCTATTGATTTTTTAGTGTTAATTTTGTATCCAATTATGCTACTGAATTTGCTTATTAAGTCTAGGAATCTTTTGGTGGCGTTCTTGGGGTCTTCTATGTAGAGTACCATGTCATCTGCAAAAATGATAATTTAACTTCTTTTCTATCCTTATTCCTTTTATTTCTTTCTCTTGACTAATTGCTCTGGCTAATATTTCCAGAACTGTACTGAACAGGAGTGGTGATAGTGGGTATCCTTGTCTTTTCCTGATTTTAGAGTGAAAATTTTAAGTTTTTGACTATTTAGTATGATGGTGGCTGTTGGTTTGTCATAAATGGCTTTTATGAGATTGAGATAAAGACCATCTATTCTGATTTTCTATAGGGTTTTTATCATGAATGGGTGCTAAACTTTGTCAAAAGCTTTTTCTGCATTTATTGAGATGGTCATGTGATTTTTGTCCTTGGCTCTGTTAATCTGGTGTATTACACTTACGGATTTCCATATGTTGAACCATCCCTGCATCCCTGGGATGAATCCTACTTGATCATAGTGTACAATCTTCTTGATGATTTGCTGCAGTCTGTTTACCAGTATCTTACTAAAGACTTTTACATTCATGTTCATGAGGGAGATTGCCCTGTAATTCTCTTTTTCGGTTGAGATCTTCTGATTTTGGTATCAGGGTAATTCTTGCCTCCAGGACTGATTTCGGGAGTGTTGCTTCCCTTTCAAATGACTGGGACTGGGGGTTGAACATAGGAGCTATAAGGTTGGAAAACTCTGTGTGTGTGTGTGTGTGTGTGTGTGTGTGTGTGTGTGTGTGTGTTATTGGGGATTGAGATCAGAGCCTCCATACACACTCTACCACTGAGCTCAGCTCCCCCATGCTATTATGGGAGTGTATTCTGAGATAGACTATTGCTATGTAGTTCAGGCTGGTCTTGAACTCACTATATAGCCCAGGCTGGCCTCAAACTTGCAGTGATCCTCCTGCCTCAGCCTCCCAAGTGATGGGATTACAGGTGTGCATCATCATGTCCAACTGTTTGTTTGTTTTGTTTTTTGAGACAGGATCTTGCTAAGTTGCCCAGGCTGGCCTCAAACTTATGATCTTCCTGCCTCAGCCTTCCAAGAAGCTGAGATTTGCAAACATGCCCCATTATAGTCAGCAGAAAATAGAACTTGTAAATTCACTTCCCTCTAAGAGTCAGATTAAAGCTCATGAGAGAAGGAAAGGTGTCTAAAACCTGCTGGGGCTCAGGATTGTCAGTTCCGGAAGTTGCAGCCTATTGCTTGGCTCAAGACCAATTCATGCTTCTTAGGGAAACTGGCTCACCCGCCCCAGGGATGATATAGCATTTGGAGCCAAAAGTATGAGCCTCTGGTCCACAAGGGGGCAGCATGGAACCGCAGAAGGAATGCCCACTGCTGTCAGGCTGCAGAGTAGGAGCTGCTCTTGCTCTTTGCTCCCACTCCCACAGCTACCTCTCCTGTGGTCCAGCCCCTGACTCCTTGTTCTGGGCCAGTCCTCTGTCAGGTCACCCTGACCTCCAGGCTCCTGGGGTGGTGGTGAGGTGTCTTCTTTTAGAGGGTTCAAGCCAGAGAAAATGGGACACCTTGGTCACAGTCCCTCCTGGTCTACTTTGGAGTTGCCCAAAACCATGTCGCTGGGGGGTTAAAGGAGCAGAATGTAGCATCAGACACATTGGGCTTTAAACTCTGACTGCCCCTTGCCAGCAGACTGGTTTGTCCCTGAGACTCAGTTTCCTCATCTGTCACAAAGAAGAACAGCGCCCAAAACTAAGAGGGCAGGAGGCCTTCCAAGAGCCTGGCTTTGTGTCACAGTAGCCAGTGATGGAGTTTTTAATCCTCTCCATTTGACAGGCTAGGAGACAGAGTCCTGGCATGACTTGCTAGAGGTCCCACAGCCAAGGAAAACCTGCTGTCCAAGTGTCATCCGGGCTCCAGGGAGTATGGGATAGGTCATACCCAAAGAGGCCTTCTGTGACACAGAAGCTCCCAGGTCACCCTAGCAGGCCTAGAAGGGAGTCAGTCAGGAGGGCCACTGGAGGAGGGCAGTGTCAGTCAGCTCAGGTCTGCACAGGGGTCCCCACCCAGGTAGGCAGGGGCTGGGATGTAAACAGCACGGGTGTGGAGGAGGGAAGGGGTAGGGAAGGGGGTGCAAAAGGTACTGGCATGAGTGGGAAGGAGCCCCTATGTGGTTCCCCCTCTCCCTCCCCTAGCCATAAAGAGAGGCTAAGAAGACTCCTTTTTAACAAAGAACAGGAAGAATGAAGGGAGGGCTTGGAGGGACACCCCTCTCCTCCCCCTCCCCAGCAGCCTCCATGGCCCGCAATGCTGTTGCCTTGGCAACCATAGCCCCCTTCCAGCTCCCCTTTCTCCTTTAACCCTGACCTGCCTGGACGCCCCTCTAGCCTGTCCCTCCCACCACCAGCCAGGGCTAAAGAGAGGCTGGGGGTGGGGGAGAGGGGACTCTGCTCACCCGGGCAGCCCTGGGGTTAATGCCCTGGCTGTGTCTCAGGACCACCCCTTCCTGGGATAAGATGGAGGGCAGGATGAAGTGACCTTTCAAAGAATTCCTCTGAATGAACAAGGGACTGTCTTCTCCGGAAGAGTTTGGGCCTTAACCTCACAGGTCCCCATACCCAGCCTCACCCCTCCTGGGACACACAGGCAGCTTCAGGCAGAGTTCAGGACACCAGCACTGGGGCAGGCACTTGTTCCACTGTTCAGTCTTATAAATGGGGAAACTGAGGCCCAGGGAGGAAAAGGGACTCTCCCAGGGGTACTCAGGGTATGTATACATGGCAGAGTCAGGTAGGAAAAGCATGTGAGGGCCCCAGGAGAGCTGCAGCCTGGGGATGCGGTGGGGTGGGGTCTCTAGTCTCCCCTAAAGTCTTGGGAAGGTTCTTATTTCTGCCCCAGCTTCTATGCCCTGAGAGGTGCTTGTCTCCAGGAGGCCCCGGCACACCATGGGGCCCAGCCCCAGTCAGACAAGGGAACACAGGAGGAGCTGTGGGTCTGGGGAGCCAGCACCTAGGGATCTTGTCAAATGTCCTGAGAGACAGGTTTATGGCTATAGGCAATGGTTCTGACCCTAGCACAGCCCTAACTATGTCATTGGACAAGTCACCCAACCATCTGCCAAGGGGCTACTTAATTGCCCCTAACTCCCCTCTTTATCCCACACATAAGGTGGGGATCAGCCTAGCAGGGCTTGGCAGTGCAAGCCTGTAATCCCAGCACCCTGGAAGGCTGAGGCAGGAGGATCAAAAGTTTGAACCCAGTCAGGGCACCTTAGTCATTTAATAAAACCCTGTCTCAAAATAAAAAACAAAAAGGGCTGGTATATCGCTCAGGGCAAAGGTCCCGAATGCAGTATTTTGTACCTAAATAAATAAATAGGGTCTGCAGCACAAGCTGGGGAGAGATTTCCATGTTGCCACAGATGCAAGAGGTGAAGCCTGGCTCCACCGGGCAGCTCCGGGTTATTTCTAGCAGGCTCCCTTCGCTACACTTACGTCTGCTGGACCAGGGCTGCTGCCGTGCACACCGGGAACACCTACCATGTGCAGAGCCTGGAAGCTGGGCCAAAGCTCTGGGCACAGCATCCAAGAGGCAGAACAGAGACAGCTCCATCAGGGCCAGGCTGGAGGCCCCCACAGAGTCCCTGGGGGCCGAAAGAAGGACAGGGCCCCCTGGGAGAGGAAGCAGGCCCTGTGAGAATGGGGAGAGATGAGGACACTGCAATGGGGTCTACACTGATCATCCATAGGTCTCCCAGCTGACCCTGCCTCTCAGCTGTCACTGCACCTCTAAAGCCCCAGAGGCCTGACCACAGTGGTGGCCATCACTCCCCAGCACAGCAGTAAGTCCAGGAGTCAGGCAGGGAAAAGTGCCTTCTATGGGGACCAGAGCCAGGACCAGTTTGCACTGGTAATCACTGGTCCTTGTTACCCTCAGAGTAGCTTCTCTGATTAATCTCATGCTGCAGATGAGGAAACTGAGTCTCAGAAAAGCAAAGTGACTTGCACATGGTCATCCAGGTTTTTCTCCTCTGTCAAAGCCACCTCTGGAAACTCTCCTGGGTTTGGACGCTGCCTGTGACACTGATGGAAGCTTGGGAAAAGGAAGGAGATGCTTCCTGCAGGAGGTGCTGGGGTGCACACAGCAGGTGGGGATGCCAAGAGGTGCAGGCCCACCTCAGGTGCCCCCCACACTTCTCAGGCCGTCCTCCCTTTCTGCATCTGCTCCATTTCCATCATTAGCTGGCTGGCTGCATTCCCAGGCACCCCCTTACTGTCCACCTGCTGGTAAAGGGTGGACAGCAGCCTCCTCCTGGCAGCCCATGATCTTGAGCAAAGAACTCCCCAGCTTAGCTTCCCCTTTCTAAGGTGCTAATGATCAGGGCACCACCCACTCACCCAGCCTTGGTGAGGTCCCAGGACCCATTTATTCCAAGCACATACTGGGCACCAGGCAGGGCTCAGTCACCTGCTTACCCAAGAGCTCTGAGGCCTTGCTTTCCCAGGCCACCCTTCTGCCCCATGCTTTGCTTTCTTGTTTCCAGATATTCCTAGAGCAACTCTTTCGCTGCAAAGTATGAATTGAAGAGGAGGTCACATAGGCAAAGTGAAGGTCTTTTCCTTGCTCCCACATCCTTCTGGTGGGCAGAAGCTTCCCACCTTCATGGCACACTGCTTGGGGCCGGGATGGGACAGGTGGGGGCATGGCTCAGTGTGGCCCTCTTCTTCATGGGCACTGCTGAGGACAGCCACTGAGAGATGGCAGTGGGGGCACATGGGGCCCCCCACTACTGCTGTTCACGCGCACCAGTTCCGGGAGCCAGCGGGTGAGAGGCCCAGTGCTCTCTGTCTGTCTCAGCGCCTGCGCCCGCCTGGCACAGGGCCCTCCCAGCAAGGGTTTTAATCGATCACTTTTCCCTGAGCAGCTCCTGGAGGTGCGGGGGCGGCTTCCCCTTGCCTTGAATCTTCTGGAGGATGCAGCCTGGCTAAAAATAGCTTCAATTACTGTGCTCCCACCCTGGTGTGGAGGAGGGGCCTTGGGGCTGCGGGGGTGGCCGCACTAGCGGGAATGTGACAGGAGCCTGGAGGGGCTTCCCTGAGAGGAAACAGAGAGGAGGCAGTGGCAGGTGGGAAGGGGTGCATTTTGCAGAAGGGAGCATGGCCCTTCCTTACCTGTTTCTCCCCAGGCTCCAGGCCTGTTTGCTGGGGACTTTCTGGAGCAGTCTTGGTGGGGAGGTTGACAACCACTGTTCTTGCATGGAGGGTAACCTGCCCGGTGAAGTGTGGCACGTGGGCTCCTTCTAGCACAGTCTGTTTGGAGGAGCCCCTCACCCCCACCCCAACACTTCAGACAGAGCTTTGCCCCCTGAGAGCCCACCCATGAGCTCTTTTGGACGCAGGCCGGTCAGGCTCTAGGCAGAGGCATTATGTACGGGGTTATTATTATTATTTTTTTTTTTTGGTACCATGGCTCAAACTCATGACCTCGTGCTAGCCAGCCAGGTGCTTAAGCCACTGAGCTAAATCCCCGGCCTGTGTACGGGGTTATGCCCTGTTCCTTGTATGCTCCTCGTCTGAGGACTTGATCCCGCCCCCCGTCTGCAGGAGAGCATCAGCCTCTGCATCACTGCCTGCTCCCCTGATACCGTGTGGGGTGCACACCCCAAACCACTCTAAGGAGCAGGGCGAGGCTGTTGTGAGTCTCTGGAGGCCCTAAGCAGTGTCTGGAAGCCTGGAAGACCCAGGCCTTCCAGACAAAGGGACTGGTCAGGGGACCTAGGGGCTCCAGGGGGTTCATGGGAGGAAACCGCTGGTGGAGGGGGTCAGGGTGCATGTAGGCTGCTGAGTCTTGTCTAGGGACGGTGACCCCACCAGGGCACCCCATCCTGCCATTCCCATCTTTACCTTAAGACCAGGATAGAGCAGGGCTGGAGGGAAGGTCCAAGGTCCCACAAAAGAGGGGCGTCCTGATAGTCACTAAGCGCACAGAGCCAACAAGATGTCCCAGTGTGGGACCAGTCAGCCCTGCAGCAAAGAAGACGGTGGGAGCCCCACCCCTCACCCCCAGTTTCCTCATCTCCAGTGGCTGGGCAATGTGCTCTCTGAAGCACCTGACAGCACCTGGGGCTGTTTAGAACCAAGAGGCCAGTACAGGCCAGTACAGGCGAAAACAGCGATGGCCCTGTCCTAGCAGGCCCCGTCTCCACTGAGCACCCATGACTCTCACAATGCACTGTGAGTGTGTCCACTTCACAGTTGAGGAAACCGAGGCTCCACAAGGACAAGGGGAACTGCCTTGCCAGAGGTCGTACAGCTGGCATGTGACTGCTGGACATTGGAACTCACCACTGCCTGACTGCAGCACTTTCTGTTCCATTTCTTCCTCTTCTGAACATAGGGCCTGGGGGATCCAATATGCTTATGGGGGTAACTCCAGGTGGGATGCATAGGTATAGGCCCCAATATGAGACGTTCCATTCAGTTGCAACCCCACCCAGACCCTGCACCCTCACCAGAGTTGGCTCAGGTCACAGAAGCATCATCCAGGGCACCAGGGAGCCTGGAAAGTGACCATGCATGCAGCGGGTTCGGAGAAGAGGAAGGGGTGTGACCTTCGTGAGAGCACGACCAACACCAGCAATGAGGACAACAACCCTGCTCCCAACTTGGAGACACGTGAGTAGCACTGCTCCTAAGGAGAAACCAGGAACAACACAGATATCCAGTGACTGCACAATTGAGAAGTCCCCTGCAGCCACATAGGCTATAGCACGGGGTGAAGAGACCAAATAGCAGGGCACTGCATCCAATTCAAAACCCTGAGTATTGGCTTTGTGGACAAAGAAGCCAAACAGGTTCACTAGAAGAAAGATAGCCCCTTTAACAAATGGTGCTGGAAAAACTGGCTCTGCACCTGCTGAAGAGTAAAATTGGACCCATATCTTTTGCCATGCACTAAACTAAACTCAGAATGGATCAAAGATCTAAAAATTAAAATAGAAACACTAAATTTACAGGAAGAGAAAATAGGTAGAAATCTCGAAGACATAGGTGTAGGCAGAGACTTCATGAACAAAACCCAGACTGCAAGGGAAATATTACAAAGAATCAACAACTGGGATTTCACCTTGTTAAAAAGCTTTTGTACAATGAAAGAAATTATCCACAGAGTAATAAGACAGTCTATAGAGTGGGAAAAAATTATAGCTGGTTGTCCCTCAGACAAAGGATGTCTATCTGGAACATACAAAGAACTGAAAAAAATCAGACCCTGTGTCGGGGATACAGCTCAGTGGCATAGCTCCTGCAAGGTACTGAGTTCAATTCCGAGTACCGGAAAAAAAATCAGGCCCTCTCCCCAAATTCAAAGACCTAATCCAAAAACAGGCATCTGAGATGAATACACACTTCTCAGCTGAAGAAACACAAATGGCAAATAAATACATGAAAAAATGTTCAACATCACTGGTCATTCAAGAGATGCAAATTATGGGGCCGGGGATTTAGCTCAGTGGCTTAAGCGCCTGCCTGGCAAGCGCAAGGTCATGAGTTCGATCCCCGGCACCAAAAAAAAAAAAAAAAAAAAAAAGAGATGCAAATTAAAACAACACTGAGATTCCATTTCACCCTAGAAAGAATGGCGATCATCAAGAAATCAGCTGATAATAAATGCTGGTGGAGCAGTAGAGAAAAAAAAGAACCTTCTCCACTGTTGATGGGAATGTAGACTGGTGAACCACTGTGAAAAATCAGTGTGGAGATTCCTTTAAAAACTAGGATTAAAAAAATTGTAAAAACTAGGATTAGAGGTCCCATTCAACCCAGCTTTTCCCCTTCTGGGTATCTTCCTAGAAGAATTAAAAACATCATACCACAGCAACATATGTGTACCCATGTTTATAGCAGTACAATTTGTAACAGGTAAATCTTGGAAACAACTTCAATGGTCATCAACCAAGGATTGGATAAATGTGGGGTTTTTAATTATGGCCTACTACTCAGTCATAAAGAAAGATAAACTGGAGACTTTTTTAGGTACATGGATGCAACTCGAGACCATACTCATAAGTGAAATAAATCAGACCCATAAATGTGAACATTGTATTGTGAGAAACTGAATGAATAAATAAGATCCAAAGTGAACAATAGATATTGTGAATTGGGAAGAAACTATTTTAAAAAAAAGACAAACTATGATGGAAGAAAAGGGAAAGGAAGAAAGAGAAAAAATATGTATATGCAAGATAGTTAGGGTAGTTATACAGCTAGCTTCTCTTAGTTCATTGGAAAGAAAGGTTTGTGTTAATATTGTTTGGACACGATATCATGCCTGTATCTTACACTCTGTAATAACTACTATGAGGACAACAATATGCAATGCATTAATTATTGTCACTCTCTTACTAACCTGTTTTGAAATTGCTTTATTGTTATTTTTATTTTATTTTCTCTTTAAAATTAAAGAAAAGAACTCAAAGTAAAAGTAAGCAGCGTCATTCCAGGACATATATAAATGATAGAACCAGGAAGTGACAAGCCAAGGTTTGTGACGCTTGGGCAGACAGGGGTTGGGTGAAGGAGGCACACTGGACTTCCCACCTGGGACCTTCCTGTCACATCCACGAGTAACAGACACCCTCGGCAGTGCAGGGGAGAGGTGGGCATGGGTGGCAGACTCAGATCCCAGACCTCATGAAGCCCGTGGTCTGGAAAGTTCTGCTCCTGTTCTTGGGTTGCTCGGTAGGTCACAGGTATCTCTCACACTGTGGCCCTACATGTGCTCTTTTATATTAATCGTGTGTTATGTTTAAACAGATAAACATCAAGTTGACTGAGCTTCCATTCCCTGGAAAAAAATCCCGCCCAGTGAGTGGCTTCCAGGGGCTGAGCTCGTCTCATCCTTATTCTATCACCTTCACCCAGCAGGAGACCCAGCGCCAGGTCCCTGCCCTGCTCTCCAAAATCCCATCTCAACTGAATGTGCCAGGAAGTCCTCTTCACTCACCATAATGGAAGAGTCAAATAGGGCCTGGAGCACCAGATTGGGAGCTGCCCACCTCTGGAGGGCAGAGCAGTGGAGGAGATAAAACAAAAGGCAAAGAAGTACAGGACCCAGGGGCCGGGGATTTAGCTCAGCGGCATAAGCACCTGCCTGGCAAGTGCAAGGTCGTGAGTTCAATCCCCAGTACCAAAAAAAACTAAAAAGTACAGGGCCTGGCAAAGTTCCCTCCCCTGGCCTGCTGCTTTTCAATAACATTACCAGAGGAGCGGATGCAGAGGACAAGAGGTAACAGGTCTGCTCTGTTTATTCACTGTGGGGACTCAGCCTAATAAATGTCACTCTGTTCATCTGTCCATCCATCCATCCATCCTTCTACCTATTCATTCACCCAAACAACCAGCCATCTATCCGTCTGTGGTGGACAGAATAATGGTCCTCAAAAGATGTCTGCATCCTAATTCCAGAACCTGTGATTATGTTACTTAACATGGTTAAAGGGCAATTAAGGTTACAGATGGAATTTAGGTTGCTAATTGTCTGGAGTTAAAGTAAAGAGATGATCTTGAGTTGTCTGAGTGGGTCCAATGTAATCACAAGGGTCCTTAAGAGGAGAGAAGATAAAAAGAGTCAGGGAGATGGCAGTGTGAAAAGGACTTGGCCTGCTACAGTTGGCACTAAATAGGATGGCAAGAGGCCACAATACAAGGAAAATCGGGAGCCTCTAGAAGCTGGAAAGGCAGGGAAGTGGATGCTCCTTTAGATTCTCTAAAGTGAAGACCTGCTGGTACCTCCATTTTAGCCCAGAGAGACCCTTTCAGAATAAATTTGCATTGTTTCAAGCCACTAAGTTTGTGGTACTCTCTCTCTTACAGCAGCTATGGGAAACAAATATACTGTCTCATCATCCAAGCCATCCTGCAACTAACCGCCTGCCCACCCATGCATTTAGCAGATGATCCCTGAGTGTCTCATTGCGACAGTTGCCAAGCCGTGAAAGAGAACCATGGTCACCCTCCATCCAGCAAGACAGGCAGATGCAGGGTTTCAATTCAGGATCCTCAATGATAAGATGGTAGGCCAAGAGGCATCTGGGAGAGATTATGGGAGGATCTATAGCTTGTTGGCTCTTGGTGGCAAGAACAAGACACGGAGCATTGCAAGACCCTTGTGAGCCTCCACAACTAGCTCCTTCCCAAAGGGTGCCCGCTAGGAGCCATGGTCCCTCCCAGCCTCTGCCTGCATCCCAGAGGAACCACAGGCAGAGCCTCACCAAACCCAGCTCCCGTTACAGTCTTCCAGGAACAGCTAGTACCTTGGCATGGCTCTGAGAAGGAGCTGAGATGGTGTTGCCCATCCTGGCTCAAGCTCCCCATGGGCAGGACATGTGTCTGACCATGTCCAGTGGATGTTGTAGCCCAAGAGTGTGGCCAGGCAGCTAGCTCAGCCTAGGGTGGAAGGGAGAGGAAGCAACGGGGAAAGAGCTCAGTGTAGAATTTCAGGCCTGATTGCCCACAGCAGACTGGTCGGGATCTTCCCCATCTCCTTGCAGGGCTAGGCCCCATGAGAGTCACCCAGACTCACACTTTGGGGTCTGCTTAGCCAGCCCCAATGAGCTGTGAATGGCTTCTTCACACCCCAAATGAGACCCAGATTTTAGCTGCTTGGAACCTGCTGGGCCTCACCTGCCCCGCACTACGGAATAGAATGACGGGGATTCTCCATCCCATATCTGGGGTATCTAGATATGAATTCTGGTTCTGTCCTTACCCTCACAATGTCACTTTACCTCTTTAGACCTCAGTTTCTCCTTCTAAACAATGGAACAATACACAGTAGCTACCACTGTTTAACACACACAATGCCTGGGGTGTGTGCACAGAGACCCTTTGCCTTTCATCCCACCCATGATTCTGAATGGGTAAACTGAGGCTTCAGGAAGAAGCCAGACTGTCTAAGGATGCAGAGACAGGGATCAGCAGAGGCAGGTTGTACCCAGCAGGGTACCTGACCCCAGTTCACGAGAATGTTGGAAGCCAAGCCAGGGCAGGTGCCTATAAGCACTGAGACTGCTGTGCTGCCCAGCTCTTTGCCACACCTTCCTCCCTCACGGAGTGTAAAGGAACCCCCTTCTCATCCCCAGTCACCACTGTCCTTTTCCCAGCAGCGCTCCTTGCCAGCTCTGGGCCATGGAGGCAGCACCACATGGCAGAATTCTCTTGGCCCAGGCAATGTCCCCTCCCTCCAGATTGCAGCATCGTCCTGGGGGATCTTCCAGAGGCACAAGTTCTGCTGGGAACTGATGATCTGGACTGGCCAGTGACAGCTTCGAGCTGGTGCACAGAGTGAGGATGTTCCCTGGGCTGATGCCCCTGCATCCTCAAGGGGATTCTGTCTGGGTTCTCAGGCTGGGGACGGGACAAGACAGTCAGCATGGGGAGCCCAAGGGCAAAGTCTGCTATGCACGGCTCAGGGACCTTGGGCAAGTCGTGCACCTGTCTGTCCTACTCATCTCTCACCCTCCCACTCTCCGTCCATGCGCTGTGTCAGGGACTGTGCTGGCCACTATGTGGGATGACAAGCGATGAGGTTCAGGCCTTCCCTGAAGGTCAGCAAGGTGTAAGCCTGTGGCCAACGGAATAAGAACAAAAGACAGGGAGTGGGGCATTGGTGAGAACAGTGCCCTACCGCTGCTCTATGCAACAGTGACAACGCAGCACGGTTGGCAGTCTGGGCTGCAGGTGAACCCAGGGCTTTCATGCTGATCTACATCCCCAGCCCTTTTTAATTTTTATTTTTGAGGCAGCATCTTGCTGAGTTGTTAAATGGCTCAGGCTGGGATAGGACTTGTGATCATCCTGCCTCAGCCTCCTGAGTGCTGGGACCTGACCCAACTGAAAGAGGCTTTTCATTCCAAAACAGAACCAGCAGAGGAAACAGGTTAGGAAAGGAGTGGCCAGTACTTCCTGCAAGCGGGTCCTTCCTGAGAGGAGGCCCCACAGCTTCAGATGAGACCTTCCTTCTTCTTCAGGCCCTGCCTGTTGGGATGAGGAGACCCAGTGTGTTCAAGACAAGGGGCAGTTCATATGCCTCTGCCCACCCCGCCAAGCCTCTCTCTAGACCCTAGGTGTCTTCACCGCTGCCCCTCACCCTCCCCAGTCCCCATCGCTGCCTCTAACCAATTGCCCAGAGCCCAGAGTGTGCCTACCAGGGCTGCCTCCTCTCCACCTGTGCTTGCAAACAGGAGACTCCACCTCCAGAGCCTCCCACATACTGTTTCTGCCACAGGGAATTGTGTACCCTTACCTGGCTCAAGCCAAAGGCCACTTTCTGGGGGGCCTTCCAGGACCACGGCACAAAACCAGACGCCTCTGTCCACACCTGCCCCAACACTGCAGGCTGCCCACTGACCACACCTTGTTTAAATTTATCCCCTCTTCTGAGCAGGAGGCTCCCTAAGGGCAGGCTCAAGGCCCCCAGCATCCCCTGGGCTGTGTCAAGGACCCTTAGAGAGCGCTCAACCTTCTCTCCTCTGCCAGTGCCACTCCTGAACACCGCAGGGTACCTTTTCCTGTGGGAGCTAAGCAGAAGAGGACATCAGCCCCTGTATTCCCCCTGCCTCCTACCCATTCCTTCCTGCATTTTGCCCCTGGCCTGGGAAGGCCACACAGCTTCCTTGGGGGCTGCTAGGGCTCTGGTCATCCAACTGTTCTCTTCTGAGCTCTTTGGCAGGAAAGATGGGGGGGTGGTCCAGAACTGGAAAAGGGCTGGAGGTTGGGAACTTCAGCAGGGGACTCCTGAAAAGCATGTCCTCACCCCAGGTCTCTGCCTCTGAAGCCTGTGAGAGAAGCAGAAGTCGAGGGACGAGGGAGATGGCAGAGACTAGTCCTCAGTCCAAATCCAGGTCACTCCCAGTCTGCTCAGCAGCCGCTCAGTAATTAGGGGCCAGCAGGATGTGGGCAGGCGGGTGGCAGGAAGCCTAATTGTCTGATTTTTCAGGTAATTAACAGGCAGTTGTCTGGCTGGTCCCTGTGGGGCCCAGCATCCGCCACCCCATCCCCTGGGCAGCCCTAGCTCCCTAATAAGGCCAATTACTGAGTGGTGCCTGGGCCCTCATTAGCCACCTGGAAAGGTCATATGGGACTGGCACCAGGGGGCAGAGCTCAGCCAACTGTGGCGGGAGCTGCACCACCCTCTCACCCCGTCAGGCTGGGATGCAGGATAGACAGGCTGCAGGTCTGCGCTTCTGCCCAAAGAGTGGGAGCGCTTCTGGCAGCTGGGGCCTCACTCAACCTCTCCTTCCAGAACAGCGTCCTCCTGCTGCCACCTTCCAGGTGTGTGACCTCGGGTACATCACTGCCCTGTCTGGCCCTTTATTTCCCAGATAAGAGATGGTCGACATAAAGTTGAGGTGCACAGGGCATGCCCTCCTACAAACACAGGGGAGGGGTACTCACCTTTTGCCCCAAAATGCCACTTCCTCATTTCTGAAGACAGGGAGGCCACGGTGGGGGACAGATCTGAAGTCACCATTGGATCAATTTCCACTGTGCAGGTCCTAGTCTCTTGTGGTTTACCCTAAGGATTCACCCAGCCTCCAGGATGCGTCAGCAGGAGGCAGCCAGGCTAGGTTGGGGTGCTCTAGGAACAGTTCATGAGACCTGAGCTGGTGGAGGAGGCAAAGGAGGAAATCCCAGGAAATGAAGGGATTCTGATCTGGGTGGACCCTGAGAGCCCTCCCCTCCCTGGATGCTGTGGAACGCTCAGGGCAAGTGCCCCACTGCCCAGGCTGCCCCAGAGGCAGGAGCCCATTGCTCCTTGGCCCAGGAAATCAAGGGAGCATTTCAGCCTGGGATGTTGGGTTTTTTGGGCTTCTGCAGCTCCATTTTAAGAATTCTGTGACCTAATTCCATGCTGACAAATTCTATACTGTTCCGGCTCCAGTAATCAGCAGCTAACACCACTTTGATCCTGCTGCCAGCCTAGAATCTGAGTCAAGGTATCCAAACTAGGTCCCCCAGGAGTCCCTGGCTCAGAGACTGGGGGTGATTGCTTGAGGCAGGGTGGCAATGGGAATCTTGATGGTGGGGAAATCAACCAGAGTGGCTCAACTTTGATCTCACATGCAATATTAGTAGCTTTCCTTCTTGCTATCTGCCAGGCATACACAGAGACTCTGCCTCCACATTTGCATTTTGTTCATGTAAAACCCTGAGACGACCCTGACGGTCCCATTCTATGGACAAGGATGCTGTTTGAGCCTGAGGCTGAACAACTTGTTACCACCAAGCCACCAGGAATATGGGTTTCCTAGCCAGAAAGAAAAGCATGCGTGTGTGTTGCTGTGTGTGTCGTATTTATCATGATTTGTTTCCTTGAGTCCTGAAGGCTGCTGCAGCGTGGGTCCAGGAGCTCCAAGAGGGAGGACAGGTGCTCGAGGCAGGCGTGGGTTCCTGGATCCTCCCTGCCTCCATGGTATGAGTCTCAGCTCCGGGCCAAGGTTCTAGGTCCTCTCCAGGCATACTTTCCACGCCCCGTTCTCCCATCTGGTTTTTCCCATCTTTCCGTTCTGAGCTCCATGCAGACAGACGTTTGGGCACAAACCCACACAGCACCAGCGGAGAAACCAGGGGCGGAGCAGGCAAGCAGGAATGAGAGGCCAGTGGGCCAAGGAGAAGGGTACAAGGGGGAAGCCTTATCACAGGCTCCTCTGTTCTCATCTCCCACGGGGCCTGGTCACGGACCAGCCTCAGGCCACCAGCCCACCAGGGCCATGACCCAAGAGGCCCCCCTCTCTCCACAGGACCACAGGAAGATTCAGCCAAGAGGACAGTCAGGCATGTGTGAGGGGGTGGGGGCTGGAGGGTGAGCCAGCCCCCTGGGGGACAAGAAGGATGAACTTTGGAGCCAGCAAGGAAGATGGGGACCGGAGGGCTGCCCTGTCTGCCCAGGCTGTGAGGCCTCCAGAGTTTGGCTGTGAGAGTCCCTGTCACCTCCTCCAGCTGAGCTATTAATACCCGCCACGACCCACGCACCCTTGCTGGGAGGACGCCGAGTTCCCAAGGGGCTAAAAACGGTCTGGGGTGGGGGTAGCCATCTCTCCTTGCTCTCTTCTTGTCAGAGGAGCTGCAGCCAAAGGCCTGGCTGAACTGGACGGGGGCCCAGGCCACAGCGGAGGCACAGAGGTTGGCTGAGCCCTGGGAGCGGCCAGATGGGAGCAGAAAGCACTTCCCTAGCACAGTCCTCCCTGCTCAGAGGCCTGAGAAGAAGAGTTCGCTGCTGCTTCCTCCAAAGGGGGGACCCTACAGGGTCTCCCGACTCCCTGCCACCATCCAAGCCTTTTCTTCCCTTCAGATCTGGGTTTGGCCCTTCCCAGGCTTCAGTGGAGCCGGGGCTGGAAGATGAGGGCTTCCAGGAGAGGGGAAAGGGGACTCCGAGGAAAAACTCAGAGCCTCTGGTAGAAGCTGGGCTGCCTGTAGCATAGCCATCCGTGTCCTGGTTTCTAGTGTGAAATCTAGTTTATTCACAGCGTTCTGAGGAAGAATTATGGGTGTGTCCATTTTTACAGATAAAGAAACTGAGGTCAGTTTATCTCTCCAAACTCTGGGCTATATAAACCCAAACTCTACCCTGGGTTGCCTCCTGTCATAAACCATTGCAAAAGGAGATTTTCCAGCTGGTTTGGGGGACTCATGAAGTAGATATTTCCATCCAAATGCCCTGGGTACCATAGAATCCCAGGCCCAGGGGGCTACCTTGACCACCAGTGAGGTGGCTGTGCAGCACCTGTGTCCTGAACTGGCCAAAGCCCTGCCCAGAGTCAGCAGCTACTTCTTCCCCTGTTCCTGCGCCTCATGGCACCTCCCAGGCCTCTGCTAGTCTTCTGGGCTCAAGGCCACCCAAGGCCACCTGCTCCATGCTTTCTTGTGACACATGCTCCAGGATCCACACACAGACCCCAGAAGAGCGCACACATGTCCAGGGGATTCCAGACGAGATTGTGGTTGAGAGGCCCCCTGTACCGGAAATCCTGACAGCTGCGTGGTTAACAGAGCCCGGGCAATGAGCCCTGACCCAGGGTAGACAGCCCCTGTGTCAGGTGTCCTGAGAAACTGGGGGTGGGGGTGGGGTAGAAAGGGCTGGAGCCAAGGGCAGTTTGCCTGTGGTTAGCAAGGCTGTCAACACCTCCTGGGTTGCCAAGGACAGAGTGACTGAGGGCTGCAGGAGGGGTCCTGGCCTGCCCTGGAGGTCAGAGGGGAAGAGTCTAGTCTCTGGCCTGGCCTGGAGGGACTGGAGGGGCCCTACCCTCAGGGGCCTGGATGAGGGGATATCTGGGCTTGTTCCGTGGGGCAGTAGGTCTTATTGTGAAGGCTTGAGGGGGTAGAGGGGCCTGTCCAGAAGTCTGAGAAGGTAGCAGGCCCTGTCCTGAGGGGTCAGAGGAGGTAGTGGGTTTAGTCCTGAGAGGTCTAAAGGGTAGGGAGCCTTGTCCTAAAGGGTCTGAGGGGGATCAATCCTTGTTCTTACCGGGTCTGAGGGAATAGCAGACCTTGTCCTGAGGGTCTGAGGAAGAGGCACCTTTGTAATAGGCTAAAGGAGACCTGGCCTGGCCTGCATGACATCCTGAGGTGGGGACAGGCCTCAGGCTGTGAGGGCTGGTAGAAAGGACATATTTCCTAATGGTTGGTGGGGAGTGGGGGGTGGGGGGGTGTCTCAGCGACGCTGAAGTTCCCCATCCAGGAAGCAGGGTGACTTAGACCTACCTGGATCTTCCACAGCACCCCCTCCATCATCCTCACCTGTGCGCTAAGGTGGGGGGAAGCTGGCCAGCCTCAGAGTCTGGGTTTGGAAGGGACTGTCCAGGGCAGGCCCAGGTTTGCTGCCACCTCCTCCCTATGCCCTTGCTCAGGCCACCTTCGGTTCTCCTAAGGCCTCTGGCCAGAGTGTACACCTGCCCCAGGCAGTCCTCCGGATGTGAGAGGCACCCTATTCCTAACCCTGGTTGGGCCTGGAGCGCTCAAGCCTGCCCGGTCTCACACTCTCCCACCAGCAGTGCTTTCCTCTTTCTTCCTCTACTCTCCTCTCAGCACTGCTTTCCTCCTGGGCTCTGTCTTAGCCCCCCGTGCCTGGTCCTCCCTTCTCATCACAGCTCTCCCTCCCACTCAGGCAAAGACTTGTTGCCCTCTTTGCTCGGTCTCTTTTCTTGAGTGTCTCTGCTCTCTGGGTTTTATCTAAATTCTTCCATCCTGGACTTAGACCTGGCTGTTCTCGAACTACCTCTCTGACCTTCCATCTCTGCAGGGGCCCTGTGGGTCCCTGGGTTTGGAAGGGCTCTAGCTCTGTCTGGCTCCTCTGATCCAGTCTCAGATTGCTCCTGTCTATTGCTCTGGGACCCTCCCTGCTGCCCAGGTCACTGCTCAGACGTCTACTCCAAGCTTTGGCTCACTGGACCCCAGAAGAGCTTGGGCAACGCTTGTGGTCTCAGTGCTAGCCAACTGTTATGCTTCCTGGAAGGCAAGGAAGAAACAGGACAGGAGCCATATGCTTGCTTGTCCCTTGGAGGGCTTAATGGCCTTGGGCCTCCCTCTGCTCGGGCCACCAATGGCTGTGTGACCCTGGATGACTTTCTGAGCCTCAGTTCCTCTTCTAAAAAGTAGGGCCTATACCTAGCCTCCTTCAGCAGTTGTCAGAGAATTAAATGTCATGCACATGGAAGACATCTGGCCCTGTGCCCAGTACACAGTCGTGCTCAATAGGTCCCATTACTGCTGCTGTGACTGCTGTCCTTAGGCTTCCCAGAGCCAGCATGGCGGATAAGAGCTGGGCTGAGCTCTGTCACTTGTCCCCGTGTGCACCCTACATCCTCTATCGGTCCTTCCTCTCTGGTCAGTAGACACCCCCACACCTGCCTGTCCTCAGAGTCGGTCTGAATTGTACATAGCGATGCTCACCAAATTAATTACTGCTGGCTTGGAAATATATTTTTTAAGAAGACATTTTTCCAGAGGGAAAAACAGTCAGGAGCTATAATTAGTTGGGAAGAGGAAAGAAGAGTGGAGTGTGTGAATCACCAGCCCCAGCGACAGACGGTTAGAGCCGAGCAGAAGTTTCAGAAGCTGCTGGGGTATGGGTGAGTTGTGGGGGGCGGTGGCTCAGGGATTGTTGGGTGTCCTCAGGTTTGCCAGGGCCCCTGAACACCAGAACCAAGATGGACACTTGTAGCTGTCACCCTAAAGAGTCTTTAGCCCTTGGTCCCAGACTCTCACCCAGTATGGCATCGGAGTCACACCTTCTAGCTCCTCTCTGCGCCTGCCTGCTCTGACCTTCTCCAGGGCTTCTGCCCAACTCAGTCACACCAAGACCAACTCCAGGCCCGGCTGACATGTACCTGGGCTGAGAAGCTTGCAGCTTGGATGAAGAGGGTGACACTGTAGGGACTGTCTAGCCCCACGACCTAGCATTGGGTGCTCAGCCCACAGGCAACACCCTGAGGCCAACAAACTGCAGCAGTTTCTCTTCCTATCTGTGCCACAGCTCTGCTGAGATAGATCCCAGACAAGACTTGGATCACTGCGATGACCACGACCGGGCCTCATTCTCACTGTGTATCCTGATAGGGCACCTGGAAGGCAGGGCACCTGGAGGTGGCTCCTGAACCGGGTTAGTGGACTTCACAGGAGAGGAGATGGGAGGGGTTCAGAGGCTGGAGTGTGTGACAGTGGCCTCCCTGCTGGAAGCACTTGAAGTGACTCAGTGTGGCCCAGGGGAGCAGCCCTCAGGAGTGGCAGAGATCAGGGCCAGGGGTTGCTGGAGAAGAGGCTTCTTTGGCTGAGTTAAAATAATGCCCATTTCCCCCCATGCTTCTCTGGAGCAGCTAAAGGGCATGATGGGCTGGGGGTGCATCTGGGATGAGGTAACGTGGGACTCAGTTCCTTGGAATCCTTCTGTGGCTCCTCCGATGTCTGGCCGCACTGCTCCAAGGACAGTCAGTGGTCAGGGAAGCTGGATCCAGGTTCTTCTCTCCCTTCCTCTTCCCTGACAGAGCTGCCTGACTCTTTAGGTGCCCAGCTTAAGCCCTGGCAGACTGGAGCAGGATGGCCTGCAAGTGAGAGGCCAGGTCCTCAGGGAGGGATACTTCCTCCCCTGGGAAACTGTGGCACACAGAGTGCTCTCTTCTAACCTCAGACCAAATTAGCCTTCCAAATTACAGGCTGCATTTCCTCCGAACTGGAGATGGTTAAGGCCGAGCTCTCCTTCCTGCTTCCTGTTCAAGCTGGGCCATTCTCAAGGACCTAGATCACATCAGGAAAGAATTCTGAATGCATGCACTTCCTTCCCCTCAGTGCAAGGATCCCCAGATCCCACACCCCAGAGCTGAGCACTTGGGGGCAAACCTATGCCCTTCTGTGGTCTGATAATGAGTCAGGAGGCCAGTCAGGGCCAGCCCTGAGTTTGAAGGCATTTTTGTGGATCATTCATTCATTCAACAAACATTTTGTGAGTATGTTCTCTGGACCGGACAGTGTGCTGGGCCTCTGGATGCTGAGTGACAATGGAGGTGGCAGTCACAGAGACAGGCAGGGACAGGATGGAATGAGCAGGCTCTGTCAGGGGGTAATTGGTGGCTTTGAGAAGAACTAGTGAGGTTAGGGAAGGTTTCCTGGAGGAAGAGGCAAATACACTGAGACGAAAGAATGAAAGTGCCTTTAACCAGGCAGAGGGAAGGGAAGATGATTCTAGGAAGAGATCACAGATCCCAGGAGCAGAAAGTGAGACCTCTCCACAGCAGCAAGAAGTGGATAGAGGCACTGATTCACCCAGGTCAGGGGGCCTTACCGGTCAGCTATGTGGTAGCACTGGATTGGATTTCCTTAGAACGGGACTAGAGGAGTGAGAGGAAATGTGTGTGTGTGTGTGTGTGTGTGTGTGTGTGTGTGTGTCAACAGGGCCGGAGCCATCGCCTCACTTGAGTGTTCCTGGTAAAAGGGAAGGGTGTGGGATCTCCCATCCTGGCCACGGACCTCAGACCTCTGAAGAAATACTTAAAATATTTAGATATGCCTTGAAAAAAGCATGGAAATAGGTGTGCTGCAATTAAAGTGTCTTCTGTGTTTTTGCTAATTGGTTAGAGACTTTAAGTGTTTTTATTTTAGAAGACAGTTATTCTAAATGTTGAGAATACCTGCGATTATTGTGTGGTGCTGAGTGCTGAGAAGGTAAGAGAAAAAACCACCCTGAGTTACCCCACTTCTGTGTCACGGGAGGCAGGGCGAGGACCTGTCCAGCAGCCAGTGACCAGCTCCAAGGGCAGGAGGGAGAGGGCTGTTAGAGCTGCAACAGAGCGCAGGGTACGTGCTGGGGGAGTGGAAGATAGGAGCTCATATTACTTGCACACCTCCCCTGACGGAGAGAGCTTACTGCTTCCCTGGCTGCCCGTGGGAAGCCCAGCAGCAGCTTGGGCCATCCCTCCCTGAGTCAGGGCTGCTACCCTCCAGGTCCCAGTCACGGGTCTCTGGACCCAAACTGTCCCCCTGCTCCACCCTCAACTTTCTGGCTTCTCTTCTTTTGCCCAAGCTGAAGCTGGATGGAGGTGACTCTGTGGACAGGACCCCTGGGTTTCTGCAGCTTGCTTGGCTCCAGATGCCAAACTGATCTGTCCTGAGTGGGTGGAGCTGGCAGCTGTGTCCATGACGGGCGAGGGCTGGGTGGGATGGGGTGGGGGTTCCAGGCCACAGCCTCCCCAGCTGGCAGCCAGCACGATGTGTTTTCTGCATGCCTGACTTACATCTTGCATGTCCTCCCGACAGGGCACAGTTGGGCCTGACCGAGCCAAGGACACAAGCCCATGGGTATTGGCAGGTCCAGACAGACAGCTTCACGGGCATAGACAGACAGATGGACATGTGGGGCAGCTCACGCAGCATGCATCTGTCTGACTTCTGACTTGTGTCTCATCCTACAGTGGGTACTGGGCCCTCAGAAGTAAATTTGATGCAGACCTAACCTTTGCCCTCAGGAGCATGAGGTCTGGATAGGCTTGGGGGAGACAACAGGAAAAATGAAAAACCTGTAACCCTGGACACTGCCAGCAAAATCAGCTCCAGACTTTGGGCTCAGAATCCTCCAGAATCCACCTGGTGTCTGACAGCCAGAGTGGGACTGCTCAGAATCACCCCCGACCTCCTGCATCTTCTTCCTGACCTGCTATGGCTTGTGGGCTGTCGGCTCCCACCCTCCTTCCTGCCTCCACCTCTGAGCTCTCAGCTCCTCCCCCACTTCAGCTGCACCGAGAGCTCTCAGGTTTTAAGGGTCCCTCTGGCCAGCTGGCCTTTGCCCAGGTTTTTCTTGCTACCTGGAATATGTTCTTTCCAGTCCTCCTGCTACCCACGGCTTTGCTGTGCAAGGGCCCCCAGCTCTGACAGATGCCCTGGTGCCTGCGTGCTGCTGCCCCCTCTCCTCTTCAGAGCATCCCTGGAATATGTAATTCGATCCTCCAGGATGCGCTTTCTTGATTGCTATCTGCCTGCACTGCTGAGAGTGGGCCGGGATTTTCTTGGTTGCTGCTCTGTCCCGTCACCTCACCCACAGGCTGATCCCTGAGCACGTGCCTAGTAAATACACGCTGAGCACTGAATGAAAAAGAAAGAAAGAAAAGGAAAAGAAAAGAAGAAAAGAAAAGAAAAGAAAAGAAAAGAAAAGAAAAGAAACCCCCATTCTTTCTATGAATAGGAGTCTAAGTTCGGGACACCAGGCTGATCACAGTGACAACAGTGACAGTGCGCACGCATGACCACTGGCTGAGGATGCTGCAAAGCTGGTTGCTTGGTGTGAAACATAACCAGCCCCCACCAGCCCCAGCCTCACTGGCACTGGCTGGTTTCGGGGCAGCCGTGAAGTGATCAGCGACAGCAGTGACAGCAGTGACATGTGTTGCCAGCTACCTCAGCACAAAATAAGTGAGATTTTTTTTTTCAATGAAACAACATATTTGCTTGTAAGAACTCAGGTATCCAAGCAGGTGGAGCCAAGCTTTGTTCATCAACAGATCTCTCTCTCTCTCTCTCTGTCTCTCTCTCTCTCTGTCTCTGTCTCTCATTCTAGGAATTGAATCCAAGGCTTTTGCACTGAGCTAGATCCCCAGCCTCCCCACCCCCCTTCTTTTTTTAAATTTTGAGACAGCATCTCTCTAAATTGCTAAGTTGCTCAGACTGAGCTTAAATGTGCAAACCTCCTGCCTCAGCCTCCCAGACAGCTAGGACTCCTGGCTAACAGGTATTTCTTCATTGTGACTATGTTGCAGGGGTTGGCTGAGCACTGAGGCTGTGGACAGATGGACAAACAGACAGACTCTGCCTTTGCCAATGTGGGCATCTGGCTGCAGCTAGGAAGGGAAGTGGGCTCAGCAGGGCTGGCCCTCAGCTCTGTGACAGAAGGGAAGGGAAGATTTGCTCTTCTGTGGGCTGTTCACTCTCTGAACACTGCTGCTGTCTGCAGAGAGGCACATGCTGACTCAGTCCTGCAGGACCCCTGGAGCTCCCATCCCTCTGTTGGGGTCCTGCGTCCATGGTCCACACTGTACGGAGCTGGCATTCAGGAAACCACTGGGCTCACAGAGAGAGGCTCTTGCGTTCCTCTTCTATACATACTGTTCCACGGCCTCATCCAGGATCCAGGGACCAATTTGTGGCTAAGAGCCACGTACGGCTTGTGATTCAAAGCAGACCTTCTCTGCTACCAGGTCAGAGCTTGGTGTATCCTGATGGTCAAAGGTTGTGTAACGTGTGAGTTGGGGTAGGTGGTAGGGTGCAGGGCATGGGCCCTCTGGAGGAATCCTGGACTCACCTCCCCTGAGAGTCTCCAAGGCAGGACCTTGCCTCCCACTTCAGACCAGGTCCTCTACGGCCTTTACCAGGAAGGTGACAGGCAGCAAGATGGCCAGCCTCCTTGGGGGTCGAGCCCTTTCCCTACCTGGCCAATGTACCTTGGAGTCAAAGGCCCAGGATCCTCAGAGGCTGTGCTGGTGAGTCCAGTCCAGGGATGAGGGCCCTGAAGGGCACAGACAGACCTTCCTTGGACACTGGGCCCGTTTATCAGGGAGATAAGCAGTAGCTAGAGGGCAGGGTTGGGGGAAGGAGCTGTCTGGAGGGGATAACTGCACCGGGAGTGGGGGGTGGGGTTGGGGGGATGGGCAGGGAAGGAGGCAGTCACATCCCACCTTGGGGCCACTCAGACTCCACACCTGCAGGCCACAGACGCACAAGGCCATCTGTGAACAGGTTGCTAGAGCTGCCATGGGCACGGCCATGCTTGCTCTTAGTACTCTGTGTCACGACAGGACACCTGAGACTCTGCTTCACCCACCTACAGACAGAGAAACTGAGGCCTGGGGAGCTGGCTTGGGGCTGCCCTGAGAAGAGGGAGTAAGCACAGGGCCTGACCCTGCCCCCCAAAAATGGGGTGAGCACCTCGATGGTGCAGGATTACTGGGAACTCGCTGTGGGTATCCCCTGTGCCACCCATGTGTGGCCTCTGTGCTTTGCCTACTGTCCTGTGGACAAGGCTTTGTCCTCGTTTTCCAGTTGGAGACAATGTCCAGAGAGGTGAGGTCACCAGCCCAGTGCCACATCCCTGGGAAGTGACCAAATGGATATCTCAACAGTGAGCAAACCCATGAACTTAAGCCACAGCAAAGTGCAGGGCAGCGCAAGCCCCCGGAGTGGTTGGGCCGACACTCAGAACCCGTGTGCGAGTCTAGCCAGCCTCCTGCCTGGACTGCCAGATACGCGTGAGGAGCATGTGGAAAATGACAGTGCCCCTCTGGGAGCTGAGAAGTAGAGTCCAGGCCTGAGAGGGAGAGAGGAGGTGAGGGGAAAGGGTGAGGAGACCCTTACCTGGGCCAGGAGCCTGAGGCACTGTGAACACCAGGTGGAGACTTTGGTGGTTCAGGCATCGGAGCAGGCCAGGCCAAGGGACTCTGGGCCATCCTGGGGCACCGACTCTCTACCTGACATTCAGGGCAGTGAACCCGACCCAGAACCAGCTGGGGGCTTTTCTGGGAAGTATTTCCTACCCCAGGAGCCTTGGTGGGCAATGAGAATCTTGCAAGAATTGTAAGGGGCCTGGTGCCTTTCTGCCCGTGCTCCCGCTCTCTGACTCTCTCTCTCTGTCTGTCTTTTCTCTGTCTCTCTCCTTTCTCTTTCTTTCTTCTTTTCTTCTTTTTTTGAAGCAAGGCCTTGTTATATGGTTTAGGCTGTCCTTGAATTTGCAGCAGTCTTTCTGCCTCAGCCTCCCCAAGTATCGGGGCTACAAGCAGGAACCACCATGCCTGCTGGCACATGATCACTTTTCACAAAGTTCTGGTTCTCTGTCTCTCTGTCTCTCTGTCTGCCCCCCACCCCATCTTTTTTGGTAATGGTGGTACTGGGGCTTGAGCCTAGGACTCTCACAATGAGCTAAAGCCCCAACTATTTTTTCCTTTTAAATTTGGAGACAGCCTCTCACAGAGTTGCCCAGTTTGAGCTCAAATTTCAATCCTTCTATCTCAACCACCCAGACTGCTGGGATTACAGGTGCCTGTCCCCATGACCAGCTTCTGGGTCCTCTTTAACCTGGACCATGCTGGGAAGGGACGGGCCTGGATCTCAAAGGGAGGGATCCTGGGGCCTGTCAACAGGACGCCATGCAGAAAGGAACTAGCGTGGGCTGTTGGACAGGTGCCAGCTCTCCCACACCAGCACCCTGGAGACTCCCACACCTGGAGCAATGCTTTCTGGAGTCTGGCAGGGACTCCTTGCCCACATGGGGTCAGGTTCTTTGGAACATGAGGGTGCAGAAGGCAGGTACCAGCCTCCAAACCTCAGGGCATGTGTACCTGACTGCCTCGAAAACCCGACACCAGGCCCAGATACCCTTCTCAAAAAGTCCCACCCTTAGGAAGTAGCCGATGGTTTTACAGGTGGGTGAAGGCATTGCTGGCTGCCGGCCCCAGGACTGTGCAGTTCCAGAGTCTCACGCAGATGACAATAATACCGTAAGCAAAAGAAACCCTTCTGATCTGGCACTATCCCAGACTGGTGAGCTCAGCATCCCAGCCTGCTGTCATTTAATTACTTGTCACAATGCTGTGAGGTTTGCACAGTTTATAATCTTCATTGTACAGTTGAGGAGCTAAAATCCAGAGATAACCAGGTGTGGTGGCACAAGCCTGTAATTCCAGCACCCGGGAGGCTGAAGCAGGAAGATGGCTCTGAGTTTGAAGCCAGGCTGGACTGCATAGTGAGTTCAAGGCCAGCCTGAGTTACAGAGTGAGACCTTGTCTCAAAAAACAAAAATGAAAAGCAGAGAGGTTAACCCCCTTGCCTAGTGTCACAGAGCATCTAGAATTCTAATGCCCAATGCATACCCTCAAAGGGGTAGAGATGTTTTCTGAGTTTGTCTTGCTGCTCACAAGCCCTCCCCTGGCAAAAGACTCTGTACCAGCGGGATCCTCATGGAGGATGCTGGGATGCTCACCAATCAGGCCTCGCCACAGGACCCCAACCTAAGCCTGTCTGGTGGGGAGAGCACTATAGTCACTGATCAGTCCCACCTGTGTAACGCACAAGCTGTGGAGACAAAACCTGGGGTGCCATTGGGGGCAGAAGGGACAATTAGCTGTCCACACACTGGGGGCCCATAGCAAGTCCAAAGACCTCCCTCTGCACACTCTCGCACACCTGCACACACACATGGACCTTTACGGGGAGACTGTGTGGGCACAGGGGGAGCAGCTGGGCCTTGGTCCCAGGTGCAGTCCTGGGCCGGACAGTAGCAGCCTGGAAGTTTTGGCTCTGTAGCCTCAGTAGCCTCCTCTTCCTTCTGCGTTCCTTTCCTGTGCTTGCATCCTCCTCCCTGTCACCTCCAACTTGCTGCCTTGGTCACATGTGGTGACCCCTCCCTGCCCCAGAGTCCCACATGGCATCTATTTGGGGTCAGGCTGAACTGTGGTGGCTCCAGACTCACTTCAGTTGCACTTCCAGCCTGGCTTGGGCTGAACTTGAACAGGACAGGACAGGTGAGCTATGGGCGTTGGGGTCCCCGTCCTTCTGCAGCAGACCTGCGCCTGGTCACGGTGTGGGAGGATGCAGACTTCTAGGGCAGTGGCACCAGAGGACAAGAGTGGTGAGAGGGAAGATGAGAGACCCAGGGGCGGGGCTGCTGCGGCACAGACTCGGCCTTCCCAGGGCACACGGTGGCCCAATGTGCCTCTGTCTTTGCCCCTGGCCAGCACCTGTCTGCGGCCCGGTGACTAAGGTGAGGGAAGTCAGACAGCTTCTGGCACAGGTTTTGTGTGGCCCAGGGCCAGACCCAGCATTGTGCCAGGTTCAGTTTCTCCATCTGTTAAATGGGGCAAGATGATGGCACACCACAGGGAAGGTCCACGGGTGCACCTGGACCAAGAAGACAGCCAGCAACGATGTGCTTACCCCAGCCAGGCCCTTCTCACCTCTGCAGCCTGCACCGCACGCGCTGCCTTCCTCAGACGATAGATGTGGAAGCCGGCTTGCCTAAGGCTACTCACCCGGAACACTAGTGCCAGGTCTGACTGGGTCTGAGTGGAGAGGCCCTCCAGGAACAGGCCCAGGACAGGGACCACTGGAACCCTATGGGGACCAGAGTCGGCCCCACTTCACCATCTCCATGGTGCCAGCCCACCAGGGTCAGCTCAGTTCTGCACATCTTAGTTTGATGGGACTCGGGCGATCTCTAGCCTGCTACAGAGCCCTGTGAGAAGGGGACATGAGTTGCTCCCCGGAGCTCTCTGTTGGCTTGTCCAGTGGCAACTCTCAAAGCCTGAGGTGCAGCCCCAGGTGGGTCCACCCTCAGCTCTGCCAAGGCCGGCCTCCCTCCTGCCTCCCTCTTTCCAGACCCTGCCTCTCTGGCCTTCAGGAGGTCTAGACTAGAATTTCAGCAGCTGGAGTCTAGGGGACCCCTCAGGTGCCTGATGCCAGGACTGACGCTGATCAAAGGATGAGGAAGGAATTCACACCGTGAGGAGGCTGCTGTGGGCTTTCTCTGAGGCTTTTTCTGGACACTGGCCTGCAGGTTTTGGGAGGAGCAGCCAAGGCTGGAACTTGACTTGGAGTCTCCAGGCCAGAGCGGGCACTTGCTCTGCTGGAGGAAGACACAGGGGTTAATCACAGAGGCCAGCCAGGAGGTGGAGCAGTGCTGGCTTTTTCTCACTTGCTGGGGGGCAGGGCGAGGCATCCATTCATGCTCCTGACTTCCCGGGAGCCTGGCCAGCCCTCTGTGCAGGCTGAAGGGCCACTGTTGGCCCTCCTGCTGGGCTGCGCCTGGGGGCTTCAGCAGTGTCCTGGGATGGCCTGGCTTTGGAGAAGACCCCACCCCTAGTGTCCTAGAGTCTGTCTGCCGCCTCCTGAGGTATGATCACGCCTGTTTGATGCCTGGCCAGACTAAACTGCACCACTGAGCAGTGGGGAAGAGCGCAGAGCAGTATCTGCTGAGAACAGACCCAGCTGCCACCTCCCTCTCCAAAGGTTTGGAAGGTTGTCAGGGGCCAGCCTCACTTACCCCTGCCACCTTCCTGTGCCTGCACCCAGGACAAGCCTCCCTCCTGCTTCCTGCCGCTGTCTCATTGTTGCCCTGCAAGACAGCACTTCCTCACCCTGTCACCCCATCCCGGCCAGATGAGTCTTGGCCTTGCGAGTGTCTTTATCTGAGATGCAGAACATGCCACACACCTGTGGCATGTATAGACTCAAGGCTGCATGCAAAAGGTTTCCTTCAGGGCCCAAGATAACAAGGCCACACCAAGGGTGGGTCACTCTCATTGTCACACCAAGCCTGCACCAAGGCTTCAGGTTCTGTTCAGACGCTCCCCGCTCCCTGTTCTCCCACTTCCAGTGAGGAATCGGGCTGAACAGGATCAGTGATGTGTCCAAGGTCACGCAGCTGTAGGTAGTAGAACTGGAGCTCCTGCCTGGTCCCTTGATACCTGCAGGCTCAGGTCCCCTGCAGTGACTTGTGTGGCCCCTGCAGAGGACACCTGAGGCCTGTGGTGCACAGGATTCTCTTAAATCACAGGAGCCAGGGGAGGCGCTCAGGCAGGCTGCCTGTCTGTGCATTCAGCCCTGAGGCTGGGTGGGTGGTTGGCTGTCCAGGCACTGGCCACTCTACAGGCACCCCAGCTGCCCCCAGAACCACTCGCCTAGGTCTAAAGGTGAGCAACGTGAGGCGAAGTGGGGACCAATTTAAATTTACTCCCCTCCCCCTTTCTCCAGATAGGGGTCCCTGCTGCAGCAGCGTGTTTCCTCCCAAGGTGAGCAGCCTTGCCTACAGCAGGCAGGCTCCGGGCGCACGACTCTGCAGCTCAGTTTTAGAATTCCAGGCACATCTTTTGGTTGCAGCAGTCTGTGGGGGCAAAGCCAAGGCCTGGGCTGCGTGATCAGGAAAGGCCAGAGCAGATGCCTCCCTGCACCTGCCCCGGCACCTGCAGCAGCACGGTGAGGAGTGACCCCACCAAGTCCCAGGAGGACAGACAATCAGCCCCTAGGGTTACCCCCAGGCCTACACCCCTCCTCCTGCTCCCAGGCTTTCAGGGCTCCCTCTGTCCATCTGCAGGGTCACAGCTGAGTTTCCTGACCTGGTGTCCCAACCTCCTGTAAATAAAGCCCTTTCTCTGCCCCAAAGATGGACTGAGTGATCCCTTCTCTTGAGAACGGGACCTGTGTGCTGTGTGCCTGCCTCACAGCCCAGCTCACAGCAGGGCCAAACCTGCAGCCTCCTCCTCCATGAGCTCTGGGGAGCAGGTGTCACATCTGGGACTTCTGACAGGGACACATGACACTGAACAGATCAAGTCCCTTGTCCCTCTGCTGCCCTCCTTGCCAAGCAGCCTGGCTCTGTCCCTTGGACTCACAGGGAGAGCACGGTCGGAGGTTCCACTTATCTCCTGCTAGATAAACAATTCATAAGCAGCCTAGAGACAGGAGGAGGGAGAAATGACAGCCTGCGGCCTGTGAAGGGCTTTTGCTTTCTTAGGACCTAGATAGGGAAAGGAGGAGGGTGGCCTCATCAGTGTCCGGTCACCCTGGGCCACGGCTGTGCGGGAGCTAAGAATGGCCGAAGAGAAGGAGTGTGAGGGTGATGCTGGTGGGCAGGTCCCTGTGGAGTGTGTTCCAAGGCACCTCCTAACCTCTCCCTGGGGGTATCAAAACCTAAGGCCTTCCAGGAAACTCTTAGAATGGAGCAGGACCTGATTAAGCCCTGCAAGGAGAAAGAGCCTCTATCCCAAGGGGGGACCCCAGGATAGCAGCGGCTTTCAAAGACAGGGAGAAATCTGAGCAGACTCCTTGGAGGAGGGAGCCTGTGAGACCTGCGTTGGGGAGAGAGGAGGCCTCAATCCCAGGGTGATGGAGGGTGGATAAGGAAGGGCATAGGTATGGGACATGGGCCCGAGTAGTGGTCTGCATACAGTGGGAGCATGATGGGCGTGGTCCTGTGAAAACACAAGCCTGGGAGAAGCTGGACACCAGGCAGCGGGACTGATGTGAGCCAAGGATCACAGACCGTCTCCCTTCAGGTGAAAGATTTTCTCAGGGCTGATTCCAGGACTAGGGCTGCTGGGTTAAAGGTTATGCATATTCTTAGGCCTTTGATTCAAGTTGCCAAATGACCTCTGGAAAGCGCCTCCACTTCCTGTGCCCTGCCTGGGTTATGTGGCATCTGGGAACGGTCACCCCACTCCACCCTAGAAGCTCAGCCACAGCTGGGACCTGGGACAAAACACCTGGGACCCACACTGGCACTGACGCCAAGGCTCACGGCCTCCGCGGCCCCTGGCCGGGCTCCAGCACCTCTGCTCCCTCTGTGGTGTCTTGGGAGTGGTGAGCCAACCCTGCCCCATAGAGTCTCAGAGGGCGTCTCACAGACAAACAGGCCCTGGTGGCACCGTGGGCATGGTAGAGGGCGTAGCCAGGACGGTTACCTCAGTCTGTCCCTGGAAGAGCCCATGGCAGCCTGAGCAGCAGCCCACCAGCTGGGAACACAGAGAGACTCAGAACAGGTGAGCTCTGGGGTAACCAGGTCTCTAAGCCTCTCAGGAGCAGGGCTGGACCCCAGGACAAGGCGTCCCCTTTTCTATCCTTCTGCCTAGGCAAGGGTTGGACCTTTGAGGTCCACGGCATCACATCCCAATCGCTGATCTCCGGGTCCTAGCATTCACACTCGCAGCAAGAGGAGAACTTTATGGAGGAGCCTGAGGAGATGGTATGAAGCCATCAGACGGAGCAGTGGTCACTGCTGGCCCCAGATGTCAGGGAGAGAATCCCTGTGAGCCGACTAGTTACTGGCTGAGGCTCACTGATGGGCTCGAAGCCCAAGGCCACCTCCCTCCGGCTAAAACCCCTCCCTCTCACCTGGTCCTCTGTCCCCTGAGGCCCTGGCCCTGGGCACAACAGCCCAGCAAACTGCTCCTCCCACCCCCTTCAGGGCCATCCACCCTGGAAGGCAGCACTTCCATCCCCTGGTCCTCCAGCCACTCTGAAGAGTGGCTACTGGGACAGCAGTGTGACACCTTGAAATCTACCAGGGACAGCCACAGCTGCGCTCACCCCCAGCACCACATGCCCCTGGGGCCTAGTGGCTCCCCCAAGCGAACCCCTACCTGAGGAGACAAGTGTCTCTATTATTCTCACTGAGGCCCAGAGAAATGGGATGGCTGCCAAGGGCGGATCATTTTTGAAGGCGGAGCTGTAGACCAGTCTGGTCTGACAGCAGCACCGGACCCTCAGCTCGGCCACACGGCTCTCCCCACTGAGATGCTGCCTTTCAGGATGCCACTCAGTCCGGCTCTTTCTGGAGCTTTTGTTCACTAGCGATCTCTGACCTGCCTACAGCCTTGGGGAGGGCATGGATTTACTGAGTAAGGCTGGCAGCTGAGGCCTAGAGAGGGCAGAGGTGGCCCTGGATCACACAGGTTAGAGCCACTCACAGGCCCAGGCAGCAGTGGTGACATGCACAGAGACTGGTGGGTAATCAAGAGTTTCAGGGGTTGGGCTGACATGGCTTTCTGCCTGCCCCAGCCTGTCCCCTACCTTGGGCTGCACTTTGAGTGTCCCCAGAGCTTTATTGTCTGGCAAAGATGTTTTCAGGTAACTCAGCGGAAACTGCCATGCGAGTGCGTGCTGGTTTGGGGCCTTCGAGGCTGGCCTTCTGATGCCAGGTCTCCCCGCTTCTCAGGGACCCTATCACCTGACGCAGCTATGACTTTGCCAGATAGCAAAGATGCTCTCTGAGCATCTTTGTGTCCTCAGAAGAGTGTCCATTCATAGGGGACAAAGTCTGAAGACAGAGGGGAATTCCCTCCTGAGAACTCTCAGCAGGGGTGACTGGAGCCTGCTGGCCTACAGCTGCGGATGGGTTTGTCCTAGAGAGTCTGAACCTGGGTCCAGTCAGTGTGCATTTCAGGGGAGATTGAGGCCCCAAGGGGGCAAGGACCTCGCTGCAGGCCCATACCCTTGAGGGATCAAGCTAGAGCCAGAACCCAGAGCCTCTGCCTCGCAGCCTGCTGAGGGGCTCTGAGCTGTACGCCTCTCTCTCAGGCCTCAGCAGCCCCTCTGTTTAGGGCAGGGCCAAGAGGGGCAGCCCCAGCGTGTTAGCCCAGGCTTCCTCCACTCCCCAGCCATATTGAAGCAGCCCTGACCTCTCAGTTTCCTGAACAGACACCATCGGGGGTGATCTGAAGAGTGAAGATGATTGAAACTGTGCTCAGAGCCTAGGCCTTGTTCTTCTGCTGAGGACCGAGCACTTAATGCCTCCCAAAATCCTGGCCTTGATTGGGTTGGGCGAGGCTATAGATCCTAAGGACTCCCAAAATGAGTAGCTGAGACAGAGGGGCCCTTGGCCAGACTTGGGTGGGAGGGCACCTGCTTCCACCCCCAGGATAACCCCAACACCCTGCAACCAGAGCAGTGCACCCCCATACATGTGCTCGCAGGAGTCCTGGCCAGTAGCCCAGATGAGGGGTGCCAGGGCAGGCAGGCTCTGGAAGGGCTGGGCTGGGCATTTCCTGCTGACGGGTGCCAGGCTCCACTCCCCCAAAGGGATGATTCTTTCGTCTTAGTCAGAGGAAGTTAAGCAGGGCAAATGGGCAACATGTGTAGTGCCGCCGGGCCTGTCAGTGTCCATAGCACGGTGACGGGCAGCTGCAGGAACTACAGAGCAGGCCCTGCCCTGCAGGTTTCCCACACCCACACGTGCCATGCCTGCCCTCCACACCCAGCCTGCTGCCTGGGACCCAGGGGGCCACCCTGCAGCCAGGTAGCAATGGTGACCGGCTCCTTCCTGACCTGGTTGCTCTCTCTGCTCTGCCCCTCACCTACCACGTGGCTCACATGGCCACTTTACCTCTGAGCTTGGGTTCTTGTCTGCAAAGTGGGAGAGACCTTGAAACCCATGTGCCCCTAGTACCTCTCTCCCTTACATCAGGAGCCCGCTCTCTCAGTTGGTGCACTCTTGGGCCCCTGGGTTTGAGAAAGCCCCCCGAGGTCAGTCAGGACCCTGAGCTGCAGGGCTTTCTCCATGCAGGGCTCTCTCCAGAGAAGTCTGCTTGATCGGTTTATGCCATGCAGATGCGCCCAGAGTGAGCCCTAGACCCATCTGCCGTGGGGCACCACCACCATTGCTGTTTGCAGAGCTAGTGCAAGAGGACATCACCCAGCCCCTGCCTCTGAGGATATGGCTTGGGCCCCTGATGCTTGGATTCTTGGGCTTTTGTTTGCCCCAGCCTGGCCACAGAGGGTGGTAGGTACAGCTTCTGTGTTGGTGCCCAGACTGTGACCTGTTCACTCAGAGTAACAAGAAGCCGCCTACCCTCTTCAAGCCCTTAACAAACACTGACCAAATTACGGAGGAAGGAAGCATGCGGCTCGAAGTCCCAGTCCCCTGTCCCCTAATCGAAGGAGACAGGGTTAGGCAGGGCAGATAGAATCCTGGTTCTCTGGGCCTCTGCATAGCCAGGTGCCCACAGAGGGCTGACAGTAGCCCAGATGTGAGCAGGGCTGGCCTTGCGTGAGTATGCATTAAGAAAGGTTACTGGGAGCAGAAGCCCAGGCCTCTTCTGTTCTTCCTACCTCTTGGGATTGAGGTTTCTTCCTGGAGTCCAGGGCTGGCTGAGGACAGAGAGCACAGGTGGAAGGTTCGTGACCTCAGGGTGGCAGATGTAGGTGAAGCCTGACAGCCCATTTCTCTCGGCCCTTCCTACCTGTAGGAGACCATGGTCAGGAGCAGAACCTAGCATCATTATAGCTGCCAGGTGAGCTGGGAGGGGATGGCAAGGGAAGTGAGGGGTTCTCTGGGACGATACAGCTGGACCAGAAGAAGAGAAGGTCCTGGGTCCGGCCAGGCTGGACAGCCGGCCTATCTTCCAGGCCTGGGCTGTGTGGGGGAAGCAGGGCTCAGGCGGGCGGGCTGTTGATCCAATCCAACAATGATGAAACGGCCCCTTTGTCCTGCGGCGCCAAAGTTGCTGTGACTGAGGAGGCGTGACGTGAAAGGGTCATTGTTCCCACTTGGGCAGCCACTCAGGGAGCTGGAGGACCAGCCCAGGGCAGGCTTCATGCCAAGACTGCAGCCCTGCCTGCTGCCTGTGGCTGCTGGGGGTGTCCTGGGCTCTCTGCTTTCCACCCATGGCCTGGCTCAGCTCCCCTAGTGCCAGCCTGGGCACAGGTGTCCCTCTTCCACCTGGACACCCCGAGCTTCTCCAGTCTGGATCATGATACTGTAGATCCAGAGTGAGGCATTCGCCCAGTACTGGGGCTGCTCTGCCTTCTTCACACCTAGTAAACCCCGTTAGGCAGGACCCCTGCGAGTGCCATGGAGAGCTTGGAGGCTAAAGAAGGGGCTTGTCCTGGAGCAAGGAAACATGTGAGTGACATTCACATCCAGAGGTGGTTGCCTCAGGAATATCCTCTCCTAACCCCGACCTGGCAGATGAGCAAAAGATCCTAGAGGAGGAAATTGGGTGGCCCTAGGCCACACAGCAGGGGCTAATCTACAGATGCCAGGCTTAACTCCTCTCCCTGTAAGGCCCAGTCCTGATGGATGTCCTCTTCTCTGGACACCTGAAGCTCTGTCCTCCCCGTTCTCACCCCTCTTTTTCCCTCCAGTTACATCACCCGAGTAACTACTCCCTAAGATCTTTCCAAGACCCAAACCGCATCAGGTTATGTCCCAGCTTCAAACTAACTACAGCCCACCATGCCCAGAGAAAGTTCCAGCTCTTCGGCGGGCCTTCAAAGCCTCCCTGCACACAGCAGCTGGGGTAGGGTTCCACCCACCCCTGCCTCCCACAGCCTCGGACCAGAACACAGACCCCTGCAGACTTCTCTGTTTTCTCAGGTTCAGCCTCCACCCTTTTGTGCCTGTTTCCCTGCCTGCCTTCAGCTAGGTCAAACTGCCTCTGGCCTTGGGGCTTGGGGCCAGTGTGCTCAGGAGAAGTGGGTTGAGGCCCAAGCTGGAGGTCCCTTCTCCCTATCCCAGGTGTCCTGGGCTCTCCAGTGCCCCCAGCAGCTGCTGGCTTCAGGGTCAGTTTGACCAAGACTTATCAAACCCTCCTCCAGCCCAGAGGAAGCTCTGGCTCCACTCTAGAATTTTTTTCCCTGGAGAAACAAAGCTAATTAACTGAGAGGGTTTAATTAATCAATTAGTGTGGCCTCCAGACCCCTCCACTTAGCCATGACAGTAGCAGATCTTTCTGAACAGGAGTGGCCAGAGCTTTCTCTGGCTGGAACCTGCCAAGGGGGTGAGCAAGGACCAGGGTGGGCAGACTGAGTCAGTGAGTCAGAGGCAGAGGTGCCTGGTCTCACTTCCTCGGCACCACCAGAGGCCTGGGCAGGCAGAAGCAATGAAGCTCGGACAGATGAGGAAACAGAGTGAAGGAAGTGCTCTGTCCTACCTCAGTGTACACAGGTCCCACAGGCTAATGCCCCAAGCTGGCATGTTTCCAGAGGTGCCCAGATATTCAGCTAGAGGGACTGCTGGATCTAGCACCAGGCTAGCAGGGTCTCCAGGAGTGGGCTACACTAGGGACTCCAGGGGAACAAGGTTAGAGACGGCTTCCTGGGGGAGGAGGTGATGGAACTAGGCTCAGGGAAAGAGGAGCCAGGGGTAGCCACTTGATGGGAGTGGGGGTGACGTGTGTTCCGGGGAGGAAATAGCACTCAGAGCCCGGAGGCAGGAGTTGCCGGCGGTTCATCGTCACTAGAATTTGTCATCCTTTCTGAGAAGCCTCTGGACTGCCTTACCCAGACCCCGCTGCCTCTTGGTCCGCCAGCCTGCACCTGTCTGGCAAACTGACACTTGTCTTTGCTGCTGTGTCCCAGCTTCCTCCGTGACCTCTCTGATAGGGCACCTGGGGGGATTAAATGAGTTTATCATGTCAAGCCTGCAGGACATCCCAGCCCAGAGCAGGGCCCATGCTGCGGCTAACGTGGTCACTACTCTTGCTGTTCTTAGAGCTGCAGAGGACCAGGCATGTCAGCACAGCTCCCAGGCAGGGCCAGCCAGGAGGGTAGCCAGCCCAGGAAGGGGCTCTAGCTGAAGACAGATGGCCCCAGCACTTGGCTGAGCCCATTGCACGTGCCTGGAATAGTCAACACTCATCTTCTCTAAATCAGTAACAGTAATAGTCCACTGTGAAAGATGAACAGTCCTGCTTTCCTGTCGGAAGCCAAGTCAGGAAAATGGAGCCCAGATGTTTGCCGCAGAAATGCCACTTCTGGGCATGAGGGCCAAGGAAAAATTCTGAGATGCAGGACATACCACACCTAGACTCCCTGCCAGTAGTGCCAAAGGGACAAGAAGAAGTGACCAGAGGGCCAAGCCACTAGGGAGGGGCATGGTACCCAGCTTCCTCTTCCTGGGGCTGTAGAGAGGGCTGTGGGGGGAGCTGGGGACAGTTGATGCTGGGCCTGGCTCCCGTAGTCCTCATAAGCACTGTCCTGGCACCTTGGCTGGGAGTTGGGTACAGTTTGTGGAGGGTAAGGGCTGGGGGTCCACAGAGGAGCCAGGCTGAGGATGAGCAGATGTGGGAAGTGGGCAGAGAGGGTCTACGGGCAGTGCAGGAGAGAGGTTCAAACAATCCCAAGACTAAAGCACAGAGGGGCTGATGGTGGGCCTGTGAGCAGGGGAACCCTCCCCTGGCAAGAGCTTAAATCTCTAAATGTCTCCAGACCTCAGGACCAGGAGACCCGGGGGTGTGTGTGCACAGGGAGGAGCAGGAAGATGGAAGGAGCTAGTGTCTTCAAGGGGCTACAGACAAACACGGTTTGCTGGCTCAGCCCAATCTCTGACCCTCGTGAGGGGCCCTCTGTGTGGTCTTCAGGCCCTGTGTGGGGAGTCCCCTTGGGCGCTGAGGCCAGGCTGTGAAGCCCTTGGAACAGAACAGGCTGGGTTCCCTCAGAGACCTCGTTCTCATCTCTGGCCTGCTCGAGGACTGCAGAGGGGAGGAGGGAAGAGGCACTTGGCAGAGCTGGCCCTGGGAGGTGCCCTCCCCTCGGATGGGTAGGTCACGGCTTGGTGAACATCTTGCAGCTCACATTCCTGGGCTCTGAGAGGGGCCATGGGGCACACTGTCCTGGGAGGGTCCCAGATGTGCAAGAGGATGTTGGTGACACTGCCTCTCTCTGGATGCTTGGCATGGGGGTGCAAGCAAGGGATGGGGCAGGTTCCCCTGAGGGAAGGAAGTTGGGATCAGCACTAGTACATCCCTTGGCTAAGACTCATCTTGGTTATTTTATCTATCATCTATCTATCTATTGATCGATCTTTTTTTTTTTTTTTTTTTTTTTTTGGTGCCGGGGATCGAACCTCGTGCTTTCCAAGCAGGGACTTACACTGCTGAGCTAAGCCCCCGGCCCCTCGATCTATCATTTTTGAGGCAAGGTCTCACTTTGTAGCTCTGGCTGGCCTTGAACTCACTGTGTAGCCAAGGCTGGCCTTGAACTCCTAATGATTCTCCTGCCTCATGAGTGCTGGGATGACAGGTGTGCACCAACACACCCCACAGGCACATCCTTCTGCATGGCATGGCTATTGGCATTCAGACCCGGACACAAGCAGATACACTGGGACTCTTGGCCGCACCCTGGTGCTGGCCTCCCAGGTTCTGCAGCTGGGTCTTTTTCTCACCATCTGCTCCCAGGTCACATGGTCTGGGCCTCCTGATCCACCCAGAACAACCGTGCCCACCTCCTCACTGTGCGATGACCTGTCGGTTTGTCCTCTAGGCTACTCTCCACTCAGAAGCTCAGGCTTCTGGCAGTGACAGTCACCCCCAGCCCTTGGGCTTGAAGACTTCAGAGGCCCCTGCTCCTTAAGGAGGCTCTTCCCCAGCCTCTGCCTGTGTGGAAAGGCACTTCCTTCTCCTCTGCCTGCAGCCCTGAGGTGAGAAGAAGTGGCAACATGAAGGGTCACAGAGAATGTCACAGGCAGACTGCATTGTGGAGGTGTGCAACAGGACAGCCTGGGGGACTCCTGCTGGGGCTCCTCTGGCTCGGTTGGAGACCCTGGGCTGGGGCCTCCCAGAGTTGCTAATGATGTGTGGTCCTTCAGGGCTGCGCCCAGGCAGGGATGACTTCACCCAGGACACACCCAGAGAAAGGAGCTAAAGTCAAGGCAGGCGGCATCTCAGCTGCCACAGGACCTGCTCAGACTTGCTCAGTCTGACGAATGAGAAGCTGTGTGCTCTGCCTGTGTGAATGTGTCCCTCGCAGGGCCAGAGGGCTTAAACCTGATGGAGGAGGTGGGGCTGGTGAAAAGACTCAGGGGAGCAGGCAGGAAGGGGACTGGGTTCTCTCCACTCTAGGACAAGACAATTTTGAGCCATCCCAGGGTCCCGTGTCAGATGGATCAATCCTAGGGGGCCTCTGGGAGGAGACAAGGTGTCTATGTCCTGTGGAGACCAGAACAAGCAGGGAACACTGTCAAAGATTAGAACCTGGGTGTCCCTGGGCTCCCTCCAGAGAAGCCTGCATCCCACGCAGGCCTGGGGCTTCTGCTGAGGGTTTGGTGCTCCTGACACATCCTTCCTGCTGCAGAGGTGGCTCAGTGCAGCACAGGGAGAGGGGCGATTCCAGCATGGGCTTGCTGCCTGCCCCCGCCCTGCCTAGACCCTCGTGATGGGCAGGCCCCGTAGGGGCAGCAGCAGGACCAGCTCCTCCCTTGAGGCTCAGAGCAGGACCACCCTACAACCTGCTCATTCTTTGCTGTCTCCTGGTCAGACCTCTTCAAAGTGAGCACTCGACAGCGCTACAAGTTCCTCTGGGTGTCCAGCCTTACTCACTCTTGCTGGTGGACCCGATTTATTATTAGAGGACGAGTTGAGGGCCCCATTATCCTGCCACCCAGTCTGACATCACCAAGCTTTCCCTGGGGCACGTTCCCACTCCCAGGACTGCCCGGCGGCACAGGAAGTGGCTGATGGATGAATGTGCAGGTGACTCAGGAGAAGGCTGAGAAGCAGCTAAGAAGTGGCTGGGTGCCTGGGGCCAAGGCTGAGATGGAAACAGAAATGCAGACCCAGGGGGATATAGCTTGGTCTGGAGGAGCACAGCTTAGGGAGAGAGACAAAGCAGCCCCAGAGAGCCAGTGCTCAAGGCTCAGAGGATGCTGGCATCAAGGGCCCTGACAAGGTTGGCTGGGACCAGGCCAAAGCTGGAAGAATTACAGGAGTTCCAGTGCCCATGTGGCGGGAGCCTGGGACCTGGGCTATGGGAAGTGGTCTGGGGCCACATGGCTTACCCTAAGGTCTCAGAGCAAGGACCCAGGGCCCTGCCACTTAGTCACAGCCTGGGCCTGTCTCCTGGCAGAAACCCTACCAGGCACAGAGCTGAAGTGGGAATTTCCAGAGATGGCGCTGAGGGTCAGTCAGAGAGACCACCTGGCCGAGGACTTCGTGCAAGAAAAAGCAGTGGAGTTGGTCCTTTTGTGCACTCCTTGGCCCCCAGGCCTGTTTCAGGAGTCAGCTCAGGAGGTGACTGCTGCCCCACCCCCTGGTCCTGTCCTTGGGCACGCTGGCACTGCCAGGCACTTACTTGGCCTGTCAAGGGCCCAGCCCCCAGCCCAGCACACGCGGGCTTCCCCAGCCCTGGGTGAGGGCAGCAGGAGGAACAAAGGCGCAGTCTCTGCCTGCTCAAGCCCCCACCCCCTTGCCTGCCCCTGGCACAGAAGGACCAGGGCCCTGAGGGTGCCCGAGAGCAAGGGCGACACCTACCCTTTGCCGACACTGTGAGAACCCTACTTTCCCTCACCCTCTGTGCAAACCTGCTGCGGAACAACGGGGTTTCTCCGGCCAGAGGCCCAGAGAATGAAATGGAAGACACAAGGGCCTGCAGTCACACAGCTGCACCCGGAACCCAGGTCCCAGGGTTGGCAGAACCTGACCCCTATCCCAGTCACAGGCCAAGTCATGATGGTGGCGACTGTGTTCTGGCCCTACATGACTTGTGTGCAGTGATGGGATAGGGAAGGCAGAGGCGGAGTAATCCAATGGGGAAGACTAGAAGGGCTGTGTTGCTCTCACCCTGCTGACCACCCTCTACCTGGTGCCACCCAGTGCTAATCACACAGCCTGCTGAAGGAACAGAGTAGCGTCAGAAGCTGAAGTGGGGAAACCAAGTCAGCACCCAAGCTTCCTAAATCCCTGCTTGGGACCTACCTGATGTAGCTGGAGGTAAGGGAGACATAAACCGCTTGGAGCTACGTCTCCACTCCACTGTAAACAGGGCTGTCACTCCTGGGGGACCCACACCCTGAGCCATGGCCACCATCCTCCTCTGGGGCTTTCCCTGCTCCCAGCTGCAGCCTGGGTCACTCTCTGCCCACACCAGGCCTGTGGAAGCCTTGATGATGGAGGCCTGAGCATGGCTGATGCCTCTTTGTAGGCTCAGGCCCAAACCGGGGCAGGAACTTAATGAGCTCATCAGGCTCATGTGAGCAGCATCCCCTGTCCCTGGGTGCTGGGCCCATTCTACAGAGGGAAGTCGAGGCTTCATCTAGCAGCCCTGTGGCTCTCTCACCTCGGAGGTGCCCCTGGTTGGTCTATACAAGTGTCTACCAGACCCTAGGGAGGTCCAGGCCAATGCCTCACAGAAGCAGTACCCCACATCAATGTCCCAGGTCCCCTACCCTTACCAAACACCATAACTCATTTTAAAGAAAAAATAATATTTATTTGCAATATAAACAAAGTCCTGTTGCTGGTTCGGGATATATCTATATATATATACACACACACATATATATGTGTATATATATATATATATATACACACACACACATATATATGTATATATATGTAGGGTCACAAATTTTCCTTCATAAACTTAAAGAAAACTGGCCACCCTCTGGCATATCATGTACACAAATCAGACGTATCTTTCTGGGTTTTTCTTTTTTAAAAAATAGAGAGAAAGAGAACCACGTACAGCACGGAAGCTTTGTGTCAATCTCTCAACTGTGGCAAGATTTTAATCCGCTGCCCCCAAAAATCCCTGAAAACCACCCTGTGAGGTAAGATGCAGCGGGGGCAGAGTTTCCGTGGCCTTGCTTGCGTGCTGAGTGCTGGCTCAGTCAGGGACACCGGCTCCATGGCTGACCCTTTCCCGGGTCCTGTGCAGCCCCAACACCTGGGTAGAACTGAGGCTGGAGAAGGAACGAAATTGGAGGTGGCTAACGGAATCCGTGGCTTTGTTCTATGGATGCTGGGGTGGACAGAACCTCATACCTCTTCCACTTGGCCATCACTGCCCCATCTGCCCTCGCCCTAGGGTTAAAATGGGCGAAGTTTCCTGGTAGTAGAAGGCATGGGCAAGACGTGAGTGGGGCAGGTTTCCATGGGGACAGGGGCACTGACCGGAAGCTGTGGCTGAACCAAAGCATCAGCCAGGCTAAGAAAAGAATCAGGGATGCAGGACTGGGCCCTATCACCTACACTTTTCTCAGACACTGGCTTTCACTCCCAGCTAACGAGAGGGAAAACAGAAGTCATGGTAAGTTTAGACAAGGGCCCAGGGTTCGGCCTCTGAGGGGCTGGGCCCAAAAGGCCAATGCTACTGCGTGGCAATTCCCCCTGCTCTGCCTCCAGCAGAACAGAGGCTGGCCCCCCATCTTCTGCCTCAGGGAGGTCTGCAGGACCACTGGAGGGACGCTCAGGAAGACAAACAGTGCAAAGACCACTGGCCCAGCCCATTGACTTACTACAGTCAGCACAGGGGAGGTGGTGCCATGCAGGGCTGGCCCACCATGGGATATGGCACAACAGGGCCCTGACTCCGGGAGCACAGCAGCAGCCCCTGCCAGAGGGCCTGGTGGAGAAACAGAGGCTTCACATGTGTGCAAAATGCATTTGGTCAAGATCAACACGGGGTTTGTCTTTTCCATTGAGAACAAAAGCAAAACACATCATTAACTGCTTTTTGAAATAGGAAGAAAAAACTGAGAACACCTCTCTCTTTCTCTCTCTCTCTCTCTCTCTCCTCCTTGGGATCAAGAAAGGCATGAAACACTGGTTTATACAATCCACTGTTGCATGTAGCCTGAAAATAACACTTTTCGTTAAAAAAAAAAAAAGAAAAATTAAGAAGAGTTTGAATACACTCTGAGCTCCAGGGAGCTTGCATTTACCTGCCAAAAGTAAAAAGTAAACTCAGGTCCATGGATATGTCTTTAAAAATAGCCAGATGGGCTGGGCCATCAGCACAAAGGGGTGTCCTGGGAAACAAGATGAGGCCAGCTGAGATCCCAGGCCTCTGCAGCAAGGGGGCCCTGCCGGTGGGCCCTGCCCCACGAGACCGCGAGGGAGCTGGGTGCAGCTCGGCCTGGCCTCCAGGCGCAGGCGACGTGTGTGGGTTCCTTGGGCCAAGGGCAGCAGGCTGGGCCTCCCCAGGCCCTGAGGGTCTGGCCTCACGTGGACTCGAGTGTGTTGAGTGGGAACAGGTTGCGGTTGGTGGGAGTGGAGAAGTAGAGCTGTTCAGTGGGTGCGTGGTTGTCACATGGGCTGCTTAGCCCCAGCGTCCGCTCAAAGTCCAGCAGCTGCCCCATGAAGTTGAAGTTGGGTGAGATGTTGGACTTTTTCCTCTTGACGAAGTCATAAGCGTCATTGAGTGACAGGTTCATCTTCTGCATCAGGTAGGCCACAGTGACTGTCACTGAGCGGCTGATGCCTGCCAGGCAGTGCACCAGGACACCACACTTCTTGGAGCGGGCCTCATCTAAAACACATAGGCAGGCGTCAGGGAGATGCCACCACCATGGATCCTTCCGAAACAGGTGGCGGGAGGGCCACAACAGTCAGGCTGGCCTCCATGCACAGTGTGGTGGCCAGCTGTGGCCATCTGGGCTCTTGAAGGACCTGGATGGCACAGGCATGGCAGCTACATGGTACTGTGGAGAGGGTCACAGCATGTTTCTGCTCCAAGTCCCTGCACACACCTGTGTCCTTGCGGCCTCTCCTGCACCTCACCTGAGCCTACGTCTTTATGGTGCTCTCATGAGAACCTAAGCCAAACCAGGGGTCAGCAGACATGCACTGCTGTCACAAGCTGCTGTGATTACTGCTCATCCTGAGCTTGCCACACTGGTGCTGAGGGTGTCACCCACACCCTGGAGGGTCACCTACACCACAGTCAGTAATCTATTTCATCAATAGGTACAGAGACAAAGCAAGAAGCCCAAGGCTACATGGAGGTTTCTTTTAATTTGGTACCCACTGTTGCCAGGCTGTGACCATGGTGGGGGCTGTTTGTTCTCGTGGTATGGCTCCCATGGGCCCTTCCAGAGCCTCCTGGGAAACAGGACTACCAGAGACTTCCCTGCAAGGAAGCGGGGAGCCAGGCTAGCTCTGTGCCCTGTCCAGCTAGTCCCTAAGGCCTTAGCTCCAGTGCCTGAAGACCTGAGGACTTGGGTTGTAGGCACGTCTGAGGTCTCTCAAGTAGGGTCTGCTTAACTGGAGGCCACATTCCCAGCTCGATGGCCCATGTGCCGGTGACATCTCTCACCACAGCCAATGGGATCTGGACAGTAAAACTGACTGCACATCGGAGCAACTCAGCCCTGTGATCTCCCTTCCCCTGAATCCTCCAGCAGCTGCCTCTTTCTGTGCCACAGCCACACCAGGGACACAGATTAACAAGCAGCCTAGAATCTTTGTGGCTGCCCTTCTCTGAGTCCAAACCTACCGGAAGCCAGACACAAAGTCAGCCCTAAGTCCATGCTCTCCTTCACGATGACACACAGGCTCTTAGAATATTCTTCATTGCCTCTAGATGACAGAGCTTCCGCTCCCCATCTCTATGCATTGTTAGGGATCCAGGATTAAGCACATAGTAGGTACATAATCCATACTCGGAAACTGACAGGGGACCCCTGGCTGTGAAGTGGGAGGCAGGACTAGGAGAGGAGAGAGATGCTGAGGCTCCACGTGAAGCCTTGGGGTCTGACCTTGAGACAAGAGAAGCGGGAGGTGGAAAAGATTTCAGTGATGACACCAGGGTGCATGGACCACCTTGCCCCAAACCACCTCCAAAAAGATCTAGAGTGAAACTTTTTTCTGCCGGTTTTATTTTGAGCTGTTTCAGAGCCTGGCCTGACCCTGTTTCACTGAATCCTATGGAATGCAAAGGCTTCAATTCCTTCACTTGTAAAGTAGTGAAAAAGGTTCCCCTCAACCCGTCTGTATTCTATTCCCTCCCCCATTCCTTTACCAGATGTGGAGGAATCTTCAAGAAGGATAAAAGCACCACAATCCAGGTTCAGCCCTGGGGAATCTAGGGTCCCCCTCTCTGTTCCTTCCCCTTGGTGGAGAAGCTAAAACTTGAGGCAGCACCCACAGCTCGCTTGGTGGTGTCCCCAGGAGGGGGGAAGCTCTAGGCAACGCCAGTCATGATCCCTCCTCCGAGCCTTAGCTTCCTTCCTCCCTCTCAGCCAGGCACCTAGTTTTGGGTCCCAGTAAACGGATGGGGCGAGGAAGCCTCCCACTTCCTGTTATTAAAGCTAGCTAGCCCAGCCTGGCTGACAACAAACGCCCTCCACTGGACACAGCCAGTTGCCATTGGGAAACAACAGCTCAAGCCACCCCCATCTTGCCATAGAGGCCACTAGAAACACTGGATCACCAGGCTCAGAGTACAAGTTTTATGTTCACCATGAGCCTGTGACCCTTCCTCACCGCCTGGGTGAGGCGCAAGGCCAGGAGAGGACCTGGAATCTAACAGCCTTCAGCTAACAGAGGCGGAGGCAGGAGAGGAGCCCAAACCTGTTAAGGCCTTTCTCAGGCTCCCACCACCTTGTCTTCACTCTAAATAAATGCCACAGGCTGCTAAGTCCAGCTGGGGTCCTACAGAGGCCCCCAGGGTGCCACATCCCGCCAGCTGCCTGTCTGGATAAGTCTATGGCTCCAGGACTATCTTTCAGTCCTCTCACACACATAGTAAAGCCCAAAGAGGCACCATGACAGCCCCCTCCTGGAGAGACACATGCTGAGGTGTGGTACAGATCGAGCAAGGCCTGTGGCAGTCTGTGAATTGTGATGTTTCAGCTTGCTCAGCCCAAAACAACAGCAAAGGCAGAAAAACCTAAGCTGGACAGCATAGAGCCCAAGACTCAGGGGATGGCTCAGGTCTGGACAGGTAGAGGGGCCCAAGGGACTCGGTGAGTCATAGCAGGCATGGATACACCCACAGGCACATGCTGGCACATGCAAGGCACGCACAGGTCTCAACAGGCCCAGAGGTTGCCAGTTAGGCAGGGGCGACACCCAGAGTCCCACATATACCTCGATGCGCCCACCCATCCACCCACTTACCCTGCCCACCTCCTAGGACCACCTACCAATGAAGCTGATGGCCTCGGGGAAGAACTGGGAGAGATTCTGGCTCCAGTGGTCAGAGATGGGGATCTGCTTGTAGGTGAACTCGCCACCATGCTCAAAGGCGTTGGGCAGGTTAGGAGTAACATTGAGGATGTATTTGATGCCGTATTTGCCGAGCACATCCAAGTTGGTGGAGTCCTTGGCGCAGCCGAGGTAGAGGTAGGGCAGAATCTGGACAGGGAAGGCTGGCTGGCTGGATGGCACAGGGCTGCCATCTGACTCAGTGGCACTGCTGGGCAGCTCTCGGTCTGACTCGCCATCAGAGCAGTCAGAGCTGATGCGTAGGCCCCCCAGGCCCAGCACCGAGGTGGGTGGCGAGTCACTAGGTGAGGAAGAGCTGTCCACGTTGGTCTCACAATGCTCCGAGTACTCAGTCTGGAACTTGTTGAAACCACCTGTGGTGGGGTAAGATACTGGTTAGAGTCCAAAGGGGCCTCACAAGACCACCAGTGGCCAGCCTCATAGTCAATGTGTCCACACCAAGGATGCTACATGCAAACTCTCTCGTTTGTTCTCTCCATCTAAACTGTGACCACTTCACAGATAAGCAAACTGAGGCCTGAGCTCTGACCCTTACCTGGAACACATTAGGGTCCCTAGCCATGCTACCAGCTTTAGGGGACCTGAGGATAGGTCCCTCATTCCTCCCCTGCAGCTTCCTTGTCCATTTTAGCATCCAGCAGTGCTCAGTAAGTGAGGGGGAGAGAAGAACTGACAACCCAGCTCAGGCCAGCACCTGTGGATATGCCAACCTCTCTTATAGATGAGTCCCTAGGCCACCTCGGCCAGCCAGAGGCACAGAAGGCAATGGCTCCTGACGGGGTATCAGACTGTCCACCCCCAAAAGCCTGTGGGAGAGGGTAATGTGAAGGTACTGCCTGGTCTTTCCTCCAGCAAAGGCAAGTTTGTAAAAGGGCTCCAGGTCCATTTCTCTGGAGCCCTCCCTTAGAACACAAGGCCCCCAGTACTGGAACTGCACAGGGGAAGGCCGCCGGGTTATATAGGGACAGGAAAGATGGGGAGCGGCTTGCAGCTAATCATGGGCCCTGCTCCCGAGGGTGCTGCAGGCCTCCCCTTCCCTGCTGCCGTCCCACTGCCAGTGAGAGGCCATTTTGGAATGTTAATTGGAAACACGGGCTGCAGCCACTCACCCCCCCCCACCCCCACCCCCGCCTCCCGGTTCCATAAGCTCTGGGGCAGCAGGCTGGGGTTTCCGGGGCCCTGTGAGACCTGGACCAGGGTAATGGACACTACCTGCAACCTCTCCAACTGGGCAGCAATTCCCAGGTGGCAGGGGCCATACAGAGATCCGAGAGAACTCAACATAAACAGTCCCTATGTAAAGGAGGTTGGGTGGTGCTATGAAAGGTGCCCTTCCTGACCCTGGCCTTCCCAGGACACGAATTCCAGGTTTGGCCTTGGGCCCTGCCACTATTGGGTTCCAGAAGGCAGCCTCTGCTCCACCTCTGCGGAGCTCTGCTGGAGCATGGGCGCTGCTGTCGCCCCATCAACAGGAAAAAAAACGAACACCCCAGGCGAAGAAAAGTTGGTCCCACCCACTTGAATCGTGCCTAGAACGGGCCCCTAGCGTCTGCCTAAACCCCCGCTGCGGGAAGGGCGGACACAGGCCAGGGGCTACGTGGCGTCTGGCCTGGTGGAACCAGCGCAGAGGAAACAGCCTACAGCTGGAGCGCTGGGGAGACTGCGGGGGAGCCTCGATCCCACAGAGGGTCTGGACGCTGCCCTCACCTTGGAGGTAGTAGGCCTGGCAGCCGTCGTCGCGCAGCTTCTGCAGGAGCAGGCCAAGCACAGAGGCGGGGGCGCCAGGCTCCGGCTGCCACTCGGCTGTGGCCTCGTCGTAGAGCAGCACAGTGGCCGCCTTGCAGCGTGTGGCGAAGCGCTCCTTGTCGGCGTGGTTGGGAATGATGGAGCGGATGGGCAGGTTGCCCTTGCGCAGGCGGCGCAGCATGAGGCCCGGAATGGCCAGGTTGATGGCCGTCTCAATGTGCGACGACTCGAAGAGCTCGTGCGGCCGGCAGTCCAGCAGCAGCAGGGACGCGCCACCGCGCGCCTCCAGCTCCTCCTGCAGCCACTCGGCGCTCTTGCAGGGCATGGCTCCCGCTCCCGTCGCCGCGCCCGCCCCAGTGCCGGCGCCAGACCCAGACCCCGCGCCGGGCTCCGACCCCGCCCGGGTGTCCCCAGCCGCCGCAGCCCCCGAAGCCGACATGTGAGCCCGCGCTGGGGGGCCGCGGAGCTGGTTTTTCATGGGCAGCGCGGGCGGCCCGGGCCCGGGGCCGGGGCCGGGCAGCCCTGCCCTGGGACGGCGCCCCGGCCGCGCGGGCCCCAGCCGCGTCTCCGGGCGCCCGCCTCCCGCCGAGCTGCGCCCGCCGCCCCGGCCTCCCGGCCTCAGTCCCACCGCCTGGCCTCCGCGCGCGCCGCGGCCTGACAGCCCCAATTAAACGGCGGCTCCGGCGGCCGCGCGCCCAGGCGTCCTCCCGGGGGCGGGGCCGGCAGCCGGCGCCCGGGCTTAAAGGCGCCGCTCCGCCGCGGCCCCCTCCCAGGGCTGGGCCTCGAGCCCCGCACCCCGCGCCCCCGCGGTTTCTCTCGGCCCGGAACTGGCTATCGCCCGCTCAGACAGCCGAGCGCAACCACTTCGGGCGACCCTGTGCCTGCCCTCTTAGCTGTTCTGTGTCCCAGAGGAAGAGCTAGAGGAGGGGTTCTCCGTATCTGGCACCCAGCATTTACAGAAGCAGAGGTACCCCGGGACTGCGGTGCAGGGCGAGAGGTCGGTCACACCATGCCAACCACCCTGCTTCCCGCCGGTCATCTCATTCATTCATTCTTTCCTCGAGTTCATTCAGCAAACGGAAACTGCACGCCCACTACGTGCCAGGCACGGTTCTAGGAGGACACTTAATGGAGAACGACCACAGCATCCTCTGACGCTCATGGTCTTAGAGACCGGAGCTGGAGGGTCTTAATCCCTGCAGGCTTTCCGGGGAACCGCCACCTAGGTGACTGGAGGGGCTGGACGGTTCGGGGGTGTTGCCAGCCCCCTGCACTAGGAGAGAGAGGCCTGGGAAGGGAGTGCGAGCCCTTTAAAAAAGCTTTTTACAAGCGAGGTGGTGACAAACGCAGAGTGAAACGCCACGTGACTTTTCCACCCTAGCGGGTAGGAGGGAAGTGCTCTTTATAATCAGCTGTCTTTCTCCTAGCGCTCTCCTAATGTACCAATCAACTTTCGAGATAGGCGGGCATGCACTGCGTAGAGAGCCAATCACGAAGGAAGGAGCTGTGGCCGGAGGGAGGCGGGGCCCGCCGTTGGATCCACCCAGCGCGGGAAGTGGACCTGACCCTCAAAAGCGCGGCGTGTCGGCTTGGTTGGTGGGCAGGGCAGAGGAGGTAAATGGGCCCCAGGTAGCCTTGGAACTGAAATGCTCGGTTCAGGCGGCGTGAGTGCGGAGGACCTGCAGTGCTGTCCCCACCGAACCGGGGTGGCCTTTCACCCAGCAGGGAGTGGTCTGTGTGGTCCGTTCTCAGCCAGCTCAGTGCCCTCCTGTCTTTGGTACTTAAGTCTCTCACTCTGTCTCAGCTGAGCTGTCTTGCCCCCTCCCTCAACAGGAGGGAGTGTCGGGTCATGGGTGATAGCACTTGATGTTTGCTTCAGTGAGGACTGACTGAAAGCCAGAGCATTTCAGCTTTTAGCTGACATCTGACCAGAAGGCATCAAAAGCAACTCCAGCCCCCTCAGCCTTGTGAGAAGGGCTGCCTATCTGCGAGGTGCTTGCTGTCTGTGCAGCAGGGCTCTGTCGCAAAGTAGATAAGTCTTATCCATGGGGATTGGATGCCCAGCAAGCTAAATCAGAGTCAACTCTCTGCCCAGGGTTGACCTTGGGTTGCTGGGCAGAACCTGCTTCCCTGGATCCTAGGAAGGGCTTCCTGGTCCTGAGAGGCTGAGATCTAGATTCGTTCCTGCTTGTTTCCGGATGTATTGTGGGACTGGAATATGGTTCTTACCTCTTGGCTAGTTTCCCTGATGTAGGACAATGCTAGCCTGGACAGGGTCCTGCCAGTCTGTCCTGCCAGTCTGATCTTTGCTTCTGTCCTCCGAGGCTCAACCCTGCAGCTGGCATTCTGGATGTCTGGGATGGAGGCGGCACTCAAAAAGGCCTGACCTGGATGCAGTGGAAAATGCCAGTAATCCCAGCTTCTTGAGAAGCCCAGCCTGGGCAATTTTGGGACCTAGCAAGACCCCAATACCACCAAAAAAAAAAAAAAAAAAAAAAAAAAAAGTCAGCTGTTCAGTAAATCTGAGGGTAAGCCAGAGTTACATACACAGGAAGCTCATGCTGTCAAAGACTAGGCTGTGTGTCCCCTGTGCTGAGGTGTGGTTGCCTAGTGAGGACTGCCCATTGCTCTGATGACCCTTAACTGAGGGCTCAACTGAAATGGGTGCTTCCCAAGTGTCCCAGCAGTCCCACCCACCCAACCCTAGAGAAATGAAAGGAGCCCTGCAGCCTCTCACATTAGCTTGGAGTGATTCTCGCCCGCTCCCCCACGTCCTGCAGGACACACAGGCAGGGAAGTTCTGTGAGGATGGGCAGATGGGGACGGGCGGGATGTTACAAGAGGCAAGGTTTGGAAGAGTGCAGGAAAAGGCAGGAAATGTGAGGACTGGGTTACTGTGGAAGCAAGGTGGGTGGCAGGGTATCAACCCTGGCCAAGGAATGCGCCAGCAGGGTCCCAGGTTGTAGGAAAAGCCCACAGTCTGGGTTTTGAATGGAGGCCTTGCCTCCATTGTGAACAGCTACTGTGGAACTGCCCTGTGGATAAAATAGGTCACAGCAGGGCTGCGGCGGGGGCGGGGGGGCTCAGGAATCCTTGCTGTCACTTTCTGGACCCTGAGCAGAGCAGGAAATTGCCATGATCAAACCAAGAAGCCAGAGTTGCCCCTGACCAGGGCTTGTCCTGCAGCTGTGAACTTCCATCAAGGATACTGCAGGAGGACACCTGGGAGAGGGTCTCTCTTGCCAGAAACCTGGTGTCCTGGGTAGGCCTGGATATTAAATACATTCTTTCTCTTCAGGAAGATGGTCTTTCCTGTCCTCTTCGCCTGCAGCACCCAAGAGAAGTGCCCAGCTTGCCAGGGTTTCTGGAAGGTAGGACAACAAGTGAGAAAAGGCCCCAGAACAGGTCTGAGTTCCCATGAGGAAGTTGGTCTCAAAGGGGATAGCCCTCGACTGTACCACTCTCCCATACACCCCATACACCCCATACACCCCATACACCCTTAGGCCTTTGCATACTCTACTCCCATGGCCTGGCCATTTTTCACCCTCAGCCTTTGGCTGCCTTCAGATCCCAGCTCGGATGTCACTTTCCAGGAGGCCTCCTCTGATTTTCCAGTCTAGATTAGCTCCCCTGCTGCAAGCTCCCAGGACCCCTGCCCCTGTCCTTACTCTCTATTCTAGCGTAGCCCCTGCTCCATCCCTCCACTGACACACTCACTTTGGATGCCTGATGGCGTGTCAGCACTCCCGTAAGCCTCTTCTTTCTCCTCTACCTGCTGCCTTACCCCATTCACCCAATGCCAGGCCCAGTCCCACAAGGCATGTTTGGAGCTGCCTTCTCTGTCTACACACATCCAACCCAGAGCCACACACAGGCAGGCTTTGCTGCCAGGGTAAGGCCTGGTCATGATAGGCTGTTTTCTGGCCCTTGCTGTTCCTTTGAGAATAGCTGAGGTTCCCAAGGGCATATGTATACCAGTGGGGTGTATGCCACACCCCACATCCACACAGCTTGGTACCAATGAGCTGTGTCACCAAGAAGAATAAGTATCCTGGAAACATTTTTCTTTCCCCTCTGGTGCCTATGGCTTCCTTAGAGATGGGCCACCATGTTTCACGTGCATGGTGAATATGTGAAAGGTGGGGAGAAGTCAGTTCCTTGCATTCCTAGTACTAAGGGGGCTAGGACAAATGTAGCATAAGCTTCTGCTTTTTACCAGGACATCATTCTGATGGAGTCTGTCTGTCCTCCCCATGGCAGATGAGCAGAAGCCAGCACTGTAGTCCATGGTGCACCTTACTGGTGACTGAGCCAGCCCATGCCCAGTGGAGCTCCCCCACGCTGCCCATGGAGGCCTGCTAAGACCAGACTCACTCTTCTGCTCTTGAACCTTGAAACAGCTTTTTGCCCAGCCCTTGATGTGGTGTCTTCCTGGGTTGGTGTCTAGACAGATGATGTCTAACCCAGGCCAGGAGAACACTGTGAATGAGCTTACAACTCTCTTGTCCTATACAGAACTTGTGATTATACATATACACCACACATATGCACCCACACATGCAGATACACGTAAGTACACACAACATACAGACCCATTGATATATCCACATATGCTCACAGGCACATACCAGCATATACAGAAACATATAGACATACGTGTATTTGCAGAAATACACAAGTCAGGCCAGGTGTGGTGTATGCCTGTAATCCCAGCACTGAGAAGGCTGAGGCAGGAGGATCGATGCAAGTCCATGGCTAGCCTGAACTGCATAGTGAGACCCTATCTCAAAAAAATATACACAATTCATGTGTGCATATATACGGTTATACATTCAGACCCTGTGTGGGTGCTTGCAACTCCTGTTGGAAGGGTGCCTACAGATAGGTTTTCTAAAGGGCCGTTAACAGGCTGGTGGGATCTATGATTCTCTTACTAGTAGTCTAGGCACCTGAGCTCACCCTCCCCTTTTGGCTGTTGCTGGGATCTCCGTTCTGGATGGAGGATTGATAAAGGCACCCTTGCCTTCCTCCCAGCAGGGGATTGCTAGGCCTTGGCTGACTGCAGTATGACTAACCAATGCCTGTCTGAAAGGGGTAAGAGTGTGGGTCCTTGGGGAGCAAACAGCGCTGTGGAAGAGAGGGTTGGACCCAAAGACAATGAGAACCCTATTGCTTAGAGAAGGCAGAGGGGGAGAGAAGAGCCAGGTCTTCTCATCCCATTCATTCTCAAACATTTCCTGAGTGCCTGCCCTGTACCAGGGACTGTACAAGGTGATGAGGTAGGGATTCACATGGGGCAGGATCAACCTAATTCCTCCCTCTCGCAGCTCCCCACCCAGCTGCCTCCCTGGGACCTCCTTCTGCTCTCTTCCCTGTGCTCTGGACACAGTGCCTCCGTCTCTGCCCTCTGAACTCACTTTCAGTTTCTGAGGGGCCTCAGCCTCAGGAAGTCTTTCCTGCCTAGTGGAAGAGACTGGCTCCCAATCATTCTGTGGGGCCCTGGTCTTCCACCCTCTGTCTACCCACTTAAAGGCAGTTCAGCCTGGAGGGGTCTGTGCTGTGACTTCACTTAGTGAGGCTCCTCTTCATCTCTGGAGTCCCAGCCCTCACAGTCACACAGAGCCCTGAGGTCAGGCCAGGCCTCCCTCATGACCCCATCTTGCCTGCCTTTCCGAGTTCTCCGAGGCACTCTCAGGAGGGGCAGGGGCTGCTGGGTTAGGGACAGTTCAGGTGGACTCCCTGGCAGACTAGGTAATCCATCCCAGGATCCATGGTCAGAAACCATCTGCCTTCTGCCACCAATACAGAACCCAGGCCTGCCGACCTCTCCCTGGTGCCCCTCACCTGCCTCTTTCCGTAGACTCTGCCACCTTTCCTGCAGCTCACTGATCACACAGCAGCTGCAGAGATCTTTGCGTAGCCCCTTATATAGAGTCCAGGTCCCTCTGCCACCAGTGTGGTCCTTGGTGGCCTGGTCCTACCCCTCTTCTCCTCTCAGGATTCCGGGCCCTCCATTCCTCTCACTCCCCAGTCTCTCTGACAGTGTCCATCTTGGTTCTTCTGTAGGACCTTTCCTTCATTGGTCCTTGCTAGATCTCTTCTCTCAGTTCTTTCCTTTGACAGCTTCCCAAGGCTCACCTGGGAAGTGGAGAGCCAGGAATAAAATCCCAGCCTATGACTAGAACTTTCTGGGCCATGAGTGCATGGTCCTGTGACATGTTCACATGTGTTTAGATCTCCCTTGCTTTCCTACTTATGTCCCCCACTTGGGCCTCAGCATGTCCTGCCTGAATTTCATAGAATCATTCAGTGAGTGACCCCGGAGCATGAAGGTTCCATGCCATGAAGAGATGGACACCTGCTCTCACCATCTGGCCTCTAGTTTCCTGTGTTAGAACCCTCCCTCCTCCTAGATGGTCCCCAGGGCCCAAGCCAAGGTTCTAGTCCTATATACCAGCACCTTCAAGCCTGGAGAAGGGGCTCGGCAGGCTGGAGGGCTCTGACTCAGCTAGGTACCCCATTTGCCGAGATCTGAGGAGAGAGGTCAGAGAGGTCACTCAATACCCCTGGGAATCAGGCAGGCTGTGCTCAATCTCCTTGCCCAGAGGCAGAGATTAGAAAGAGGGAAAGGAATCCTGCAGACTCAGAGGGTAGGGAGGGCTGAAGGTTGCCTCTGGCATCCCCTTCTCTACTATCCCCAGCACCTTGGAGGCTAGTAGGGTGGGGCAGGCCAGGAATTCCCAGGGCGCCTGGCTGTGGCTGTGCCAGGGCCCTGGGCTGAGCCCGCCTCAGTGGGCACAGCTTTCTCTAGCTGTGAGGCCTAATTGCCTCATTAGCATCTTCCTGCTGCCCAGGCCTGTCTGGTCTCCTCCCTGCCTGCCTACACAGCCCCGTTTTTCAGGAATCCCTCCTATGAAGCATTGATGGTGACAAGGACAGAGACCATGATGAGGCTGGGGAAATGGCCCAGCAACCAGCTAGCCTGGCCCAGACACAGAGATGCTGGCTCGCAGCCTAGCACTATCCCACATGGGCCCGTCTGCCCACGGAGCTACACGTGGCTGGCTGGCTAGGCAGCGCCAGGACACAGTCTGGGGGCTCCCCTTTCTGGCCTGGCCTACTCTGCCCTATTCCCGCCTCAGGCACATACTCCAAAACTTTGAAGAGTCATATCCCTGAAAAGACTAGGGTCCCTTGCAAGGCATTCAGTGAAGCCTGAACCTCAGGGGTCTTCGTGGGGTACCCTGAGGTGGGGTCAGCTCTGCTGGAACCCCTACTCTACTCCAGGCTGCTAGTGCAGCTGACGCAGTCGCCCCTCAGAAGACAGCACTGCCCCAACTCCATCCCCCCACAGGACAACCTTATGGCTTAGTGCCCAGGCAGTGGGGGTAAGGATTGTTGAGAGGCATTTGGCTGGTGCTGGAACCCTTCTGAGACCTGGACAAACCAGCTGCCCTGGGCCCAGGGCAAGACACAGTCCTGTGGCCTGCTGTGACTTGGGTGGCTCCTGGTGGGGCCATGGCTCTTTAGCCTCAACCTTCCTAGTTATGGCATGGGGCAAAACCTTCTGCCTAGCCTCACTCCCACATATAGCCACACAGGTGGAGACCGGGGAGCCTGACCAGGGCCCCTGGTTCTCTCTAATCATACTCCACCACCACCTCCCTTCTCCAAGTCTCAGTTGCTTCCTCTGGAAAATGGGCGTGTGTGGGGAGGGAGGAAAAGCTCTGTGTGTGTGCCCCACCCCAGCCCTTCTCAGCCACTCTTGAGTCGTGCCAGGCCAGAGGGCCTAGGGTGGGCAAGGACTCTGGCAGGAAGGCTCCCTGGCACGTGATGGGGGCAGGGCCTGGGGGTGGCTGTGCCAGCCGTGTGGGCAGAGGCTGGCTCTAACAAAGATGGAAGCAGAGACAAAGGAACACGAACCTCAAGCAGGCAGGCGGCTGCCCCATCCCCAGGCTGGTGTCACAGCGGGCTGGGAACAGACACTGCCCACACCCTGGGCCTGCCCGTGCAGGTCTCATTGCATGAGGAATGGGGCTGCCCCCACCTAGCCATGCTGGCCCACCCACCTGCCTCTTCCGCTGTGAACAAGAGCACCAGGGCAGGAAGGGGAAGGGACTCGGAGGCCTCCTGGAGTGGCCCCAGCCCCTGCTGGGCACCTGCTTCCCATTCCTTATCTGTCAACCCCCACCCCCGGTTTGGTTCTCAGAGCCAGCAGACAACCCCTGCTCAGACTCACTCTCAGGAGCCCTTCCCCTCCGGGGGCTGTGACCTCTCCCGCCCGCCTCCTTCCTGTTCTTCCTGAAGCATTTTCCAAAGTGGGTCCCACAGAGCATCAGGCCCACCGGCCACCTTCAGAGACAGGGTCTTGTGGTCGTGAGTCTGGAAACACAGCTCAGGGGTGCATCCCCTGACAACCTTGCAGAGAAGTAGCTGGCTTTACCCACTCATTCTGGCGTGGCCTGAACTCCTGCAGCACTAGTTGTTGTATAACCTCCTTTAACAGCCACAGAACCAGGCCTACAGGGGAACATGTGGCCTGACGCTGCTTAGTGGCTGCTCTACACACAAGGTTCTCTTCCTTGGACTTCCCATTTTTCAGAGGGGAAGCTGAGAGTCATCAAGTCAGTCACCCAGAATCCCACAGCCGCCTTCTGGCCTGTTTTAGGAGCTCTGGGGGGATCAGACGCTCTACCCCAGCAGGGCTTCTGCAGAGGCTGAGGTTTGAAGGGTGCCCAAAGCAGGCAGAGAGGAGCAGAGCCAGGCTGCCTGGCCATATTCCCCTCCACCGGCCTCGCCAGCCCTCAACTGTGACCAGCTCCTGTGGTCTCAGCTTGGAGCTGCACAAGCCAGATAGGGGCCAGATGTGGGGAGGCCGCTGAGGCTCAGCTTAGGGTCTGCGGACAGGGCCCCCTCCCCAAACCCAGGCCGAGCTGGGTTATGAGCCCTGAGGGTCCTCTAATGAGCTCCACATGTGCATGATGCTGCTGAGAGGAAATGGGAGGGGGCTGAGGGGAGAGGGGGCTGGAAGGGGATTAGAAACATGTGTCTGTGGTGGAGGAAGAATGGGGGGGGTGTGGGGAGGAGAGACTGCATCCCCAGAAGTTGTAGCATACCCCCCAGGTTGGCTGCCAGGCCCGCAGGCCCCTGCAGGAGGCCCCAGACCAGTGGCCCACTGGAGAAGCAGTGTGTGTGCACAGGAGGCCCCTGAGAGGCCTGTGGAGCTCTGCGCCTTCACGCAGATAAAGCCTAACTCTGCAGCTCTGCTTGGCCAGGTTTCTGAGCCATTTGTGGGGCGGGACAGAACCTGGTCTTCCACACCTCATACCCTGCCACAGCAAGGTGCTTATTCAGATCAGGCCCAGCTGCCCCTACCTCCCCGGAAGGGTCCTGGCACAGCAAGGTCACTGACCCACTGGCCCTCGCTCCTGCCTTTGCCCTTCTCAGAAAGCAGACTGGCACACAGGGCAGGGTGGGGCAGAGAGGGACTGCCAATCACCCTCTGTCCTTGTGGGGGGGTGTGCCGGGCACCTGGCTTCACTGGTAGCTGGGGTCTCATTAGGAAAAGACTGGATAGGAGTCAGCCATGTGCTGGTATGTGGGATGGCCAGAGACCCACAGCAGCTAAGGCCTTCCCAAGCACAACGGACCCTCTCACAGAAGTACTAGCTGAGCCCTAGGTGAGTCCAGCGGGCAGCACAGACTAGGCCCGCTGTCTAGCTCACAGCACCCTGATGCTACAGGACCATCCCTTCAGCACCTAAGTTGTGGGTCAGCCCAGTGACGACAAAGCGAGGTTTTGCAGCTTGGCATGAATTGTCTCAGAAAATCTTCCCACAGGCCTGTGGAGCTGCTCCTACTCTTACCCCATGTTGCAGATGTGAAGGTGGAGGCTCCTGGCAGTCCTGCCTTCCTGGCATTGGGAACAGCAGGTGCAAAGCTGGAACAGTGAGGAGGCCCCTATGGCTGGGAGGGTAATGCGGGGGGAAGGTGGGGAGGGCAGGTAGGAACATGGCCTCAGCAGTGGTGAGCACCTGGCTTGCCCTTGGAGGAGCCTGGGAAACCATTCAAGGGGGTTGAGCAGGGGTGGCGTGAGACTGTTATTACTGTTTTTTGCCTTACATTTTGGCAGACTCTGGCGGCAGTGCTGAGAACAGATCGGGTGGGCTGAAGGCAGAAGTGGGAGGCCACGTAGGAAACACGCAGGCGCCATCTCAGCTGGCTGCCTGGGGGCTCTCTCCAGGATGGCCTGAGAGGGAGGCGCCTCCTGCTTCTGGGGGAGGCTGCAGGGAACCCTACCTGACTTGCCCCAGCCTGACGCTCCTTAGGATCAGACATACTTGCCTCCAAGGGACTTTGGGATACTTTTCAAAGAGTCACAGGCAGCCTTGCGGGGCCTCAAAAGCAGCTCTGTTACCAGCCACTTGGGAACTGGACATGGCTCAAGGACCAGGGGGAACCTCAGGACTAGAGGTCAGTGTCACAGCTCCAGCCAAGGTGTCCTACGGCACCCAGCCCACTGTGACAGAAAATACCTTCTGTTTCCAGTTAGCAGGCGCAGTGTGTACTGCCTGGAGGGACAGCAAGGGCTAATTACATTGATTTTCTTGGTCATTGTTTCAGAGACTTCTGAGGAACAAATTCAGGAGCAGTTGTGGGAAGATTCTGGGCCCTGAGCTGGCAGAAGAGGTGATATGCTGGCCCTGAGAGAAAGGCCAGCCCCCATCTCAACCTTGGATGTGACAGTATGTCTTTAGGCTAGCTCTGGCTGGGGCTAGAGTTTGGGGGGGGGGCAAGGCAGAGGTGGCCTATGCACCATCAGAGCTTCTAAGGGAGCTGGATGGCTCTAGAGGGACCTGCAAGATCACAGCAAGGTCCCAGTCTGAGCCCAGCCAGGGGAGCATAGAGTAGACTGGCTGGGGTAGGTAGAAGCCAGGTCTGAGATTATGAGAACACGCAGGTTAACATGGGGCCCAGGTACTCAGGGATACTGTGCTCCTGAAGCCAGGATTGACTCCCATGCCCAGGAGCCCAGCTGGGGAGGCGCTGGTGTCAGTGTGTGTGGCTGAGTGACGCTGTCTTGGCTGTTGCAGGCCAGACCTCGGCCTACAAGATACCCACAAAACATGTCAAAGTCCCACTTCGGGAACACACAATTGTGCTTCAAACAGAAGTGGAGAGCTGAGACTAGGAAGCGGCAGGGACACATCACTTCCTCTCCTGCTGAGGTCCCAGTCCTGCCCACAGAGTTCTCACAGGTGGTACTAGAGAGGGAGCGTGAGTGCTCCTGCCACAGGCTGTACCCCAGGAAGATGGGCCCTAGGTGCCCTGGCCTAACGTGAAAATACTCCCTGGCCCTGCTCTATTAATAGGCTCCCGGGACAGTTTCCACATGGCAGTGCTGGCAGGAGGGGCTGGCACAGAACGCTTCCTGATGGCTTTGCTGAAGGCGCTCTGGCCAGGCTCCAGTGTCATCCTGAGCGTGGTCGTGAGGGCCCACACCCTGGCCCTTCATGGGGCAGGGAGGCAGTACACAGCTTCTAGAGATATTTCCTCAAAGTGGCCAAGGAGTGAGCCCACAGTGCCAGGGCACACAGGCTGGGGCGGGCTCACAGGAAGTGAAGCAATGCCCAGGTGCCAGGGCCAACATCGGCCACCACTGCTGCCTTAGCATAGTTCTCTCCTCAGCCTAGGCCAGGTGGGACAGGGTAGTGCGGAAGTGTGTGTGTGGAGATCTGGCAGGGACAGAACCCTGTATCTCTTTGTGCTCTGTAAGTGGTCACACACCAATCAAGGTGCAGTCATTGAGGGCCCATCTGAAGTCATTTAGGAAGGTGAGGTTAATGACAGAGCTGGGACAGGAGGATGACTCACTGCTCTCTTGCTTGCTCAGCGGGCTGGGTTTCCGGGATTCCAGGCAATGACAAACACTCACCCCGGAGCCTGCGCTGGGCCTGAGTGAAGCAGGAGAGGTAGCTTGGGTGGCAGCGTGTTAATCTCCGTGGGTGTAGAGGAGCCCACTTCCTCCTCAACGCTGGTGGTGCAGACAGTGGGGAAGAGGGTGAGATTAGGAGACGGTGTGGTACATACACTAAAACTGGAACAATTCAGAGATCAGCACAGCCCTTTCGAAAGGATGGCACACAAATCTGTGCCTCATATCGAAGAGAGAAGGAGGGGATGAAGGAGGAAGAGATATTAGGAGACAGCTGGACTGGCAGTGAGAACTGGAGCTGGAAAGACCCTGGGACCATGAGCCTCCTGCGCCCACTGACACCTGGAGCCAAGTCCCAGGCAAAGGGCCTGATTGTGGGGTGACACAGACAGTCACACATTGACAACACTCATTCTAGTGCCCAGTGAGATGGGTTCTGTCTCACAAAGAGGGCCCTGAAACAGGCACTCTCCAGTTTTGGAGCTGGAGTGGATGGGGAAAGAGCCAAAACCTGGGTGACGGATCCAGCTCTCACTTGACACCCTGCCCTTGTCCCCATCACCCTGCTTTGGCAAGCAGATGAAAGGACAGAAGGCCCAGGACTGCGCTGAGTAGGAGCATGGCAGTGTTCCCTGAGCAGGCCATCTTGTGCTGCCAACTCAGAGCAGAGTTCACAGGCTCGGGACCCCTAGACTCAGGCTGCCACTTCGGGGGTGTGGTGATGCAGGAAGGCGGGGTTTGCCACAGCTGGGGGTGGGCTCCAAAGGCTCTTCTTGGGGGCTGCCTGGCTCAGTGGTCCAAGCACACATGGCCTGCCTCAGCTTCTCTAGCAGGAAGTATGGGTTCATTCCTGGAACCACAAAGGATCTGATCAGGGGTCAAAGGGAGTGGTACTTTTTCTTTCGCATGGGAAGATGAGGACATGAAGTGGGGTGGGTGGGGCAGGGGCTGGGAACTGCTGCAGAGGTCCTCACCCCATTTCACTAACAGAAGGAGGCAGACAGAGATAGCTCTACACACAGAACTGCAAGTTGGTTTTCTGGGAGCTCAGTCACCAAAATCCAAAATTAGGAGACGAGGGCTGAGCTGAGATGTTGTTTCCAGCAGGCTGCTTTTTTGCTTGGCAGCAAGAGTGGGAACTGGTAATAGCTCAGCTCCAGGGAAGCCTTGGAGAAGGTGACAGGAAATGTCATCTGGGAGACGCAAGAACGGCTTTGTCATGTGGCCCCCACCCTCACCCAGATACCTGGAGACCACCTAGGACCCATACTCACCCCACCCCAGTCCTATCTGCTCACCATACTATGTTCAATTCAGGATCCTGCTGTGTCTTTAGAGTGGGGTGACGGAAATGGCTAAGCAGGGCCCATAGAAGTCAGAGCTCCTTGAGACCCCCCCCCACCAAGGTATGGCCAAGACCCCAGATTCTCAGATCAGTGAGGTTCCAGCCTGGGTCTGAAATGAATTTTGGGAAGAACTTAGCCCCAAACTAAGGCCTTGGCCCCTCCACAGCTCTGCCCTGGGCAGAGGTGGGTCCCTATTTAAAAGATAAGCATACCGTTCCAAAAAACTGTACTTGCAGGCTAAGACATGTAGCCCAATGGTATAGCACTTGCCTACCATGAACCATAGGCCCTCCAAATTCCACATCCAGCTCATGGCTCTACCAAGGCTGTATTCAAGCACAAACATGAGGTGATGCCTCAGGAGGACCTCTGTCCACTACACTGAGCCTTTCTAGGCAGGCAGCCTACATAGCTCTGTGCATGAAGGCCTAGCCATGCTTGGCCACAGATGTGGCCTGGCTCCACTGAGACAGCCCATGGTGGGCTGTGCTGTAACCACCCTACAAGACCTACCCTACAAGACAACCACCCTACACCCTTGTGTATTTGGGGAACATTCCCCCGAGTACATCTGACCATGGGTGAACCTTCCACTGCCAGTAACTCGCCATGGCAATACATTATCCCCAGATCATCTCCCTAAAATTCATTATTTCTAAACTTGATTGGGGTATGAACTGGAAACAGAGACAATGGCAACACTGGTCTGGCCTATGAGCAAGAACCGCCATGCAAGCCTTGGAGACCCTGCTTGGGTTCTGCTGTCCACAGCCATGAACCACTGACCCTGGAGATGAATTTTCTGTGGGCTGGTTGTTCAAATCAAGTCCCAACTCCTGGCAACTCCAAGTCCAGGTCCTGGAGAACAGGCAGACTAGGGCAGGTCACAGGGGAGATTTGGCAGAGGCAGGAGAACAAGGCTGGTCCTACAAGCTGAGCAGGCTGCACCCTGTTGCCCTGGCTCTCTGTAAGTCTGTAGGGATGGGGAGCTCATCACCTCCTGAGGCAGCTGAGAGAGCCTTACTTGCCAGTTCAGACCACTGGGCTCACCAGGGTCTTTCATGCACTGACAGGTCTATCCCACGCATAGCTCAAGGGAACTGTCCCTGACAGCGGCCCCATGGTCCTAGGGGACTGGTTGGGTCTGAGTGATGGGCTTCCTTTGAGCTTGTGCTCTGCACTGGCTAGGGTGTAGGCTCTCCTTGCCCTGTGCAGGAGACTTTCCCATTCTGGTTGTTCATCAGAACTCAACAGAGGCTGCCCCCTTGTCATTCTAAACTCTGAAGTTTTCCCCCTGGAAGCTACAGAGGCTGAGGTCTCCTAACCATGAGGTACCAACAACTCCCAGGAGATCAAACACTGCGCCCCACCCCCTCCAAGCCTGGGCAGTTGTGGAGGATAAGGACCTCCACACTGGGAAAGCCCCAAGACAGCAGGGGCTGAAGGCATGAAGGACACACGGACATGGAAAATACTCCCCCTGACAGATGTGGAGGAAGGATCCACAGAAACCCTCATGAGCAAATGGGAACGTAGGCTTCTCAACAGAAGCCAGAGGGACAGCCCCGTGGAGGTGGAGGGCTCTGGCTGCCCTGCTCCCCCAACGCCCTCAACAGCTGTAAACAAGGGTGTCCTGGCCCGAGTGCAGGGGCCCTCCCAAGTTGCTGGTTTTCATTTTCCATTTGTGCCTCTGGGGATGGGGGAGGACTGCTTAGGTCACATCCAGAATGAGCCATTCCTGCAATGAGATCTATAAAGTCAGTTTTAATTTTCACTTTCCTTTGCTTTCACACATGCAGAAAGAAGGAAATCGCTAGCCCCAGTGAACATATGTGGAACAGAAATCAAGGCCACTGCCCACTCTACAAAGCTTGTTTATTCCTGGACAACCTGACTTAGATGAGCCTTTGTTAGATGCAGAAAAAACTCCTGGTCTATCCAATCAAAGAGCAGTCAAATTCTAAGCTACACCAGGAGAAAAGCCAGTCACATGGCTGAAGGTAAGGTGAGCGAAAGGCAAGGTTCTCCAGAGAGGCCTGCAGTCTTAGGTCTTCAAGGCAGCAAACACTCCATGTAGCTCTTTCGTGTCAAGCTAAATGTAGTCCTGTCAGTTGGGTCTCATGTATCCTTTCTGGGTGGACCCTGGCCTGGAGGCCTCTGCTGCAAGTGGAGAAGCCCATGGTGCAAACAGCAAGGTGGAGGGCACAAGTGCTTCATCCCTGGGGCTCGGTACAGATGTGATTCCCTCAGAGCTGAATTCCTTTACTTCCCCACGTCCCACAGTACAAATCCCACGCCTGCTGCCCTCCAAATCAACCGAGCTCCTGATTCTTGCTCCCCTGATCACGGTGTTGCTCTTTGCATGATTAGCTGCTGGTTCTCCAGACACTGCTTCAGCTTGTCTTCTGTCAGCGTCAACCGCTGTTCGAGGATGGACACCGTCTGTAAAATAAATGGTGGTCAGGCTCAGGATGGAGACTACCCAGCTGCCTTCGGGATCCCACTGGTCAGTCCCTACTCAGCTGGTGCAGCCCAGATGCCAGGTGGTGGCTCTCTGGATAAGGGGCTTCACCTGTGAGGGGCTCTGCTTGGTGGCTGCCAGTGAAAGCCTTTGTCTTCAGGCCCACTGCCCCTGTTTCTGGGTAGTTGATCCGTGTATTTGTGGGCATGGGGAGGAGACAATGAGGGAAAGCAGACAGCAGGTCTCAGAGCTCTTGATACCTTAGACAACCATGGGTCACACATCCCCAGCCCCAGTAGCTTGGCATTAGGCTGGAGCATAACCAGTTTCCTATGGGCAAGGCTCTGTTCATAAACAACTAGAGACTATTAACCATTAACTGCTTCCCTGCCCCATTCCAGAGGCAAGGAAACAGTCACAAATCAAGGCACTTCGTCTGGATCCTGCTGGCAGCCCCCCTCTCCTTTACCAGGGATCTCTGAGAGGCTGGGTGGGTCCCCTGCTTGTGTGAGTCCAATGGGATTGCTGTAGGAGTGTGTCCTGTGAGGTCAGCCCAGGGCAGGCACAGGCAAGTGCCAACACCAAGTCTCTTGGCCATTTTCTCTTGTTCTCTAAGCAGGACAGGCAACCTGGAGCTCAGAGCATAGGTCACGCAGTGTGGTGCGAGCACCAAGAGAGCTAGACACACACTGGCCACTCCACCCATGGTGTCATCGTGCTGCCTTCCTGAGGCTGAGCCCTTGTTCCTTTCAGATGCAACTTCCAGACAGGCTTTGGGCAATGTCAGTGAAGGACAGCACTGTTCACCTCTGCTGGAGGGCCAGCGCATCACAGGCCTGCCACGCCCATCCTGCCACTTGCTCAGGTTGGCCCAGGCTGGCATGATGCCACTTCTCTGCCTTCATCAAGGGCTGGTAAGTGTTCCCACTGTAGGGGACGCCCCATGCACAAGGCCACCATGAGCACTCGAGCTTCATTTCTCCATGGTGCAGCTTGCAGGCACTAGAAGGGGTACATTAACTTCACTGGAAGAAGGTGAACTCAAGAGGTTTTGTTCCCTTCCCAGAGTTCCATGCAGGCTCTGGGCCTTAGTCCAGTAGAAAGGAAACTTTCCTTGCATACACTTAGTACAACATTGAAATGTTTAGAGGGGGTTTTCTGTTGAAGGCTGCTATAAAGTTTTACAGATTCTGCACAGATGTCAGCTGCCATTGAGGGTCTCAGAAAATGACCAGGCTCTGAACCAGGCATCACAGGACACAGCCTGAGAAATGACTGCCCTGGCACATGAACTGCACCTAAGTGGCAGAGCTGAGCTGAAAGACACTGCCATAGCCCCAGTGCTGGTCAGGGAAAGGCTGCATCTCATAAAAGTGGTAGCGGAAAGGGCCTTCAGCTGGTCCGAGCAGCATTCCTGGAAGTTTCCACTGGCTGCTGGGAAACTCACACAACCCGAATCACTTTACCCAGCCCCCTGCCAAAACAGCCTGGACTCAAGGCTACCATGGGGAAGCCCAGCCTGCTGCATTTTCCATTCTGCCTGTTATTTTAATTTTTCACAAGAACCCAACTTAAAACATGGAGACAACGGGCCAGGGCTGAGCCCATCGCTGCACCAGGAGCCCCCACTTAGTTCCATGGGGGCCCACACTGCAGCTCAGCAGGGATGTGGCCATTGAGTGTGTTGATTCTGACTCCTCTGAACAGCACTATTTCACAGCTAGCTCCAAATGGAGGATGCCGGCCCTGCTGTGGTGCTTCCTTTCTGAGCTTCAAGGGGTACGTCCTAGTACATTACAGAAAGACAGACTTAAAAGCCCCCCACCCCTGAGACCTGCACCTCCCCCTCCTGGCCAAGCTTCTAAGGAGTCATATCACGCTTATGTTTGATCTCCACTTTCTTTGTCCTTTCTGCCTCCAAGCCTACTCACCCAAGGAAGGGTGGTGGCCACAAGCAGGGCTAAGGCTACTGAACACCCAGCCACATCTGATGTTCTCTCCTTCACATATTTTTAATAATTATACTCCAGTATGCACGGGATCCCTCTCCCTCTCTCCCACACATACACACACACACAATTCCTCTGATAAAGCTGAAATTACAAATCCTGTTCTTAGCCAGGTATGGTGGTGCATCCCTGTAATCCCAGTAGGCTGGGGCAGGAGGATTGCCACAGGTTCAAGGCCAGTCTGGGTTATATAGTGAGTCCAAGCCAACCTGAAATATATAGTGAGACTGTCTCAAAAAACCCAGAAAAAATAAAAAGCCATATAGAAATCCTTTTCTTAAATTCTGCTGATGTACCTTTCTTCCCTCTACAGGGGACAGGGTCTTCCCAGTGACAGGAAGGTCCCATCAGGGGCATGTGAATAGCATTGTGCTTGGGGCTGGTGGTGCAGACAAGCAGGAGTGCCAGCAGACCAGGTGCAGGGGTGGCCAGGGTAGACTACACAGTCCAACCCTGCTTCCCTAGTTGTGTGGGCAGGGAGGGAAGAAGAGCACCGGGGGTGGCACGGAGTATGTATGGGGGCATCCTTAGCAAGGACTAGTTTTGGTCCACAATATGCATGTTTGTTAATGATGTATGTTATGGTTTGAGTCTGGATGTCCCCCCAAAGCTTCATGTGGTCATGGAGACAGGCTTCTCGAGTTTATAAGTGACCCCATGATCCAATGCTCGATTATGGGTGTGAGTGCTACACCCAGGTGGGTGTGGCCTACATACAATATAAGGGACAGAAAGTCTTGTCTCTGTCCTCTCCTTTTGCTCTTGTTGCTTGTGCTGTTTTCCACTGCCATGAACTGTTGCCCTCTGCCATGTGCCACTGTGCCTTGGAGCCAGCTCATTACAGACTAAAACCTCCACAAACTGTGAGCTAAACAAACCTTTCCTTCCCTAATTTTGGATGTCGGGTGTTTTGTCTCAGCAATGAGAGGAAAGTAACCAAGACAATGTATTTGACCTTGACTGGCAGTTTGGCAAGGTGGAAGATGAACACATGTCCACACCAGTGCAAAGCTCAGTAAATACATGCTGTTGCCTCAGTGTCCAGAGAACAGAGGTAGCCACACATGGGAGCTTGCACTGCACTCTGGATCCATGGTCCAGCCACTCAAGCTACTCACCTGGCCTCATGCTCTGGGTCAGGTTCTGGGAATTCTCTTGCCACATTGGGCTGGAGGATAAGAACTACTTGCTTGCTTGCTTTCTTCCATTCCCCGCTCCCCCTCTTTCTTTCAGAACCAGGGATGGAACTCAGGACCTTGAACTTGCCAGGCAGGTGATTATGCCAGAGCTATATCCATGGCCAGAGGAGTATTTCTGAGGTGAACACTTCTGTAGCCTTTCACAGTCCAAACTCCATGACCTAGCAATACAATTTTCTTTTGTTCAAGGGCAAACAAGAGCCGACACTTGACCTGTACTGCTCATCTCTGGTTCCAGTTCCTCAGAAGGTCCTCAAGGAAGAGCTGACAGGGGACAGATGCCAAAAGGGGAAGCACCTACCTGACATGGATTATCCATGGGCTTCTGGCTTTCAGACACCTGTCTGGACAAGGAAGCCAGGAAATATGGCCTACCCCTGGGACTATTTTCCTGGGGAGTCCAGATTCTTCCATAGCAAGGTCCCGCCTGTCAACCTTGTAGGAACCAGGCAACTCACTCCCTCTGCCTGGCTCTTGTGCTGCCCTGGTAGCTGATTCCTAAATTCTAACTGGGGCGTGGTGCCTAGACTCAGGGAGGCTAGTGAGAAGTCCCAGGACTGGGCTTTGGGACCTCCTGACACTGCTCCATGAGCTTCTCTTAGCAACTGACATTCATGCAGTGCTCACAATGTCACAAAGTGCCCTCAGCATACCCAGCACTTTTCCATAACCCTTCTCAGTAGCCTGGCTTCAGAGTCCATGCTAGTGCCTCGGGTGGCATGCACCTTAGCTTTCCCTCTATTGAGCCTGCATGAGAGGGGCCTGGTTTCTGCCTGCTCCTTCTACTCATCTCTGGTCTTGTCACAGTGCTGCTGGTTCTGAGGCCTCAGAATATCTGCTTGTCTCTCACCACATAACTTTCACCCCTGATGCCCAATGCAAGCAGCTGAGGAGAAAATATTGGATCTTGGTTCTCAACAGCAGTGGCTACCGTCTGTCCTTGGTTGACAGCCATTCCAGGTTACATGAGCAGAGGTTCCTTGTAGTGGAACAGACAGCCTCAGGATCACCTAGCAGCCCCTCATGCCGTTAGTAACACTCTAAAGCTGTTCCAGGCCTCAGGCATCCTTTATCATGAAAAGCAGTCTCTTCCCTGCCTAAATGTTTACATTTGAAATTATCACTAAAGAATAATTCATTTGGGGCTGGGGATTTAGCTCAGAGGCATAAGCGCCTGCCTTGCAAGCGCAGGGTCGTGAGTTTGATCCCTGGTACCGATTAAAAAAAAAAAAAAGAATAATTCATTTGAGTCATAAAAAGGCAACGTAAGGACAAAAAGGACTTACTAACAAGAACCTCTTACTAGATATATAACATGGAACTACTCTGATACCTTCCCCTCAGATGCTTTCTTTCACTGGAACACTCAAGCCATTGCAGCCCAAGTGATCTGCCCCAAAGCACGCCTTGGTCACTGCCGGTGCCCACCCTCAAAGACTGGGCTAAATCAGAGTGACAGGAAGTCAGGAAGAGGGGTCACTGTCATTCCTCACCTGAGGTTGCCCTTTAAGATAGAGTAATGGGAGCCTCATCGGGAGAGGTTTTATCACTAAGGTCACACCTGTCAGAGGGTCACCTGGGGGCTCGTTCCTGAGCTACCTTTTATTCAGGAGGCCACAACTGTTTCCAGAATGCTCTGGCCTCTGAACACTTCTTTGTGCTACTGACTGCATTCTGCTGTTTCTCTGTGAAGGGGTGGCAAGTGACTGCCCGCTGCCCATTTCTATCAGGTTTGTTGCCTGCCTTGTTGGCTTCTGTACCTCTACAGCTACTTCCTGGCCACTGTGGCAGACCTTAGTAATTGTGAGATACTCTGGCCCACACAGCCTAGACTATCCACTATCCTAGAAGAACTTTGGCAACTTTGCCCTAGACACTCTCTTCCCTCACTCAAAACTCCAGTGAGCACCTCCTCCCACTGACCAGTGTCCAGCCAAGGTGTCAATGGGCCTGCATGGTGTGCGGTGGTTCCAGGTAACATATGCTGGATAATCACACAGATTTTGGGCTGTGCTGGGAAGACTGGATAGGGCTGGCCTCAAGTGGCCCTGAGGAAGTGAGGAACAAGCTCATTAGGCAAGAGAGACAGGTTGAGCACTGGGGACAAAGGAACAGTGTGCACAAAGGCACGATGGAAAGTAATGAGCAGGAGTGAACCAAAGGCAGCTACAGGCGAGAGTAAGGGAGGAGGGCTTTACTCAGGAGGGAGGAGAGGGAGCCGGGTCCCTCAGGCCATGCTGGCAGCGTCCTTACCCTCCATCGGACAGGGTGGGAGGCGGATAGGCCCCCCTGGCTGCTACATGCAGGTGGTCTAGAAGAGGCTGCATGGCTCTGGGAAGGCCAGGTGGAGACAAGAATGAGAGCGGGGAGGTGGTGGCTTGGACTTGGGGAGGGGAAGCTCAGAAGGAAAGCGGACAAAACCAGACCACAAAGAACAGAGCAACACTACCTGGTGGTGAGTCAGATGGGGGAACGTCAGAGAGGGCACATTCCCTGAGGCCTAGACCTGGGTCAAGAACAGGCCCAGATAGCACAGGTGGAGGGTGGAGCCCCTGGAGAGAACTGAAAAGGCCAGGCAGGCTCGGGGTGGTCTGGGAAGCAGTACTGTCAGCAGCAGTCACTTCATACCTTTGAGACTGTCCTCATTACTGGGGAGGCAGAGGGTGATGGGAAAGCAGGGAGGGCAGTGAGTCTGCAGGCCCCTGCACCCTAGAGAGGAGAATCCAGGGCAGGTGAGCCAAGGGTACTGTGAGGACTCAGGACAGTGCGGGTGACGTGGTGGCTGAGCCCTGTGAAAGCAGTGTGATCCCTTACTCTGGTGCACACTAGGTGGCAGGTGCTCAAGGGCTGGGGTCAAAACCACCTGCAGAGCGAGAAGCTGGTTTCCAGCATGACTCATCATGGCCTGAGCTCTCCCAGGAAGATTCTCCAGGGACAGGGAAACAATGGCATTCCGTCTGCAGCCCAGCTTCCTGGGCAGGGAAGAAAGGCGTGGTGATGTGTCTCCTGCAGAGGCAACACTCACAGGGCGAGTGCTCTTCTCTCACTCACAGCTCAGAATGTGTAAGACATTTTATGTAACACCCTAAAGGGCCTTCTTTTATTTTAGTCCCCTAAAAATTGTAGTGGTACCCAGGGTGGCTGCTGAGATGCTGGTCCTCAGAGGTGTGTCTGGCACCTGGTCTCCACGCCAAGTGGAAGAGAAACACAGATAGCCCTGCTCTGCACCTCGCCACCTCAGAGGCTGACCTCCACCAGGGTGCAGTTATTCTGTGTCTGCTGAAGGCCTGCGGGGAACCACCTGGCTCTGGGGCCCAGGATCGCTGCACCTGTTCCCGCATCACCCCTCATACACACACCGACAACCCATGCATGGAGCCAGGTTTGTGCGTCTCTGCTGGCCTGTGAGGTGGCCAAGGGTGAGTGCTGCCTCCTCTGACTTTAATGACAGGCACTTGGGAAATTGGGGCACCACATGGATCCTCTGCCTGACTTTACAGCTGGGAAGGGACACAAGTAGCCTCTATGGATGCTGCACAGTCCCAGGGAAGAGCTGTCTGGATGTCCCGTGAGGGCAACAATCCTCGGCTTCCTGGAGAATGAATCTGCCACTCTCGGAAGTGGGGAAACAGCAAATGAGAGCGGGTATGATGGGCTTGGTTGCCCCTCCACTGTGTGCAGTAACGCACCAGCCCTCTTGCCCACATTCCCTCTCAGTCAGGCCCTGGTGCGGACCTTTCCTCTGACCCTGCTTTTTCCTGAGGGCCACCTACTTCCCGTCTCCCCACTTCCCTAGAGTTTTTTGTTTGTTTGTTATTTTTTAAACTTCCCCATAATTTGAACTCCCTTTTTTTCCAGCTATGTTGGCCTCTTTTTCTTTTTTCTGGCTGCTTTCTTCCTGAGGTAGGATGGTTCTGCTTCTTTTCCTCAGCTCTTTTCTCTCAATTCTTGTGTCTCCTACTTCATCTCACTTTGCACTTGTTTTTGAAAGAGGGCAAGGAGAACAGAGTAGGGTGTGGCTCACCCACAGGGACTGAGCCCAACATGGCTCACCTGCCCGGGGGCTGACAGACATGTGAAGGAGATGCCACCTCTGGCAGGAAGGCCTCTGTGAGGAAACGCCACAAGATGGCCAATGGAAGTGCTTTCAGGCACGAGGCACAGCAGATAGAGAGGCTTTGAAGCACACTGTTGTAATGGTCAGGAAGCCAGCATGGCTGGCCTGAGGTGGATGAGAAGAGAAGAGAGATGGTGGCCGCAAGAAGGGGCCCAGGGGCTCTCAGTCAGAAAGGGAAAGAAACAGGGACGATGCCACTTCTTGAGGCAGGGTCACCAGCCTCAGTTCTGAGCATACATGGCTAGGAAGAATGGTGCCACCACTGCCTGTGGCCAGTGTACACAGCGCTGGTTCCAGATGAACTCTGTCACCTGGTCCTGCGGCAGGAGAGCACTGAACTGGCACTTCTGTGCATCGCTTCAGAGACCAGACAAGTCCCTGCAGGGTCTGCTGCTCTCAGAGCCACTGTGTCACCCTCTTTTTAAAGATCTCTCTCACAGAAGCTGGAGGGAGCCCAAACAGCTACGGGACACTGAGGGAGCCCTCCGAATTCTCCTGGGAGCATCCATATCTCCTGCTCCCCATCATTTGCCAGGCACCCACCACAGGCAGCAAACAAGACACACACTCTTGGGGGCTTCCAGGCACTAATGAGGCTGTGCCCAGTCCTCTCTGGGCTGCCTTTTGGAAAAGCTGCTCCATCACCACAGACAGTGACTAAGAGGGGCGAAGGAACGAGGGTGAGCTGAGCTTCTCAGACAATTGGCTAGATCCCTAAAACCACTTAGATGTCTACAGCCCCACAGCCCTCTAGTCCTGGGCAGTCTTTCCTCCCAGAGAGCCCAGCTCACTCTGGCCAGGGCACTTCTTTATGTCCATGTCCTGCTCCAAGCAGTGCTGGATGCTGTGCAGGACCTCTTTGAGGGACTGATACTGATTTCTAGGGTGGCAGAAATTTCTGGGTCTCCTACGGCAGCTGGAAGACACATGGCCTAGAGGTGGACAGGGTGACAGAGCCAGGCTGACAGATGGAGGTGGAGAGCTGACACCTACCTGGGTCTCTACAGTGCACTCTTCCCTGGGCTGGCAGAGAAGCCAGGAGCTTGGGCATTTGTATCTGATAGGTGACATGGGAAGCAACTCAGACGAGAGACAGGAAGTATGCAGGGCAGAGGCCGGGAAGCCTGAGAGAAGGCAGGCTGGGAATGGTGAGCACAGCAGGGCCAAGCTATCCTATGACCCCCTGGGTGCTGTGTCATACCAGCCAGCAGATCACCTGCACAGACAGTCATGTCAGAGATCTGAGAGGCAACTCTTTGTCAGTCAGGCAGGCTGCCCATCCCACTGGGTTCCTCTTGCACTACACACCACCACTGGCTCAGTGTATTGGGTCTAGGCACGTCCTCCTTAGCATTTTGGGGCTCATCTCCCACCAGCCCTGTCTACCCTATCCCCAGGCCTCTGCCCTCTTGTGACTCCCTCTGCCCTACTCCTAGGTCACCATTCACCTCCATTCCCCCACCCTCCTCACAGCTTTGACCATGTCCCTTCCTTGTCTGAAAGCTCAAGAGTAAGGCCAGACTCCTTCATGCAGCAGGTGGTGCCCTATGCTGACAGTCATTGCTGGGTCCTTGAAGGCTGCTCCAGTTTCTCCACCAAGATACTCCTCAAGCTCCTCTGCTCCCAGCATACCCAGTGCACTGTGAGAAACATCACCAGGGTGACTGCCGTGCAGAGCTTTGTCCTGTGTGGTGAGCACAGACTCCAGTATAGAATGACCACTAAGTGCCAAGTGACCTTGGGCAAGTTATCTAACTTGGGGCTTCAGTTTTCTTGTCTGTAAAATGCATCTCTTTTGCGGTCACTACCACATGCATATTAATAGCTAATGTTCGTGCAGAACTTGCTCTGCCAGGCTGAGTGCAGGGCTGCACTATGGGCAGCATGATTCCCCCAGCTACTCCGTCAGCTGGACTTTGAGATGCAGGGCTGGTGGAGGAGTAACCATGGGCACAGATGGGGCTTGCTCAGGCCCCTAAGTGGCTGGGATACTATCAGGCCTGCGAGGGTCTGAGGCACCAGGACATATAGTGATCTGGTTGCTTCTTAAAGTTCTCCTGTGATGGAAAGTTACCTTTAATAATTTCCAGGATTGTGGTTGATTTGGGCTGCCCCAGGAGGTCTCCCTAGAGGGCTTGGGATTCTCCACCCTCTAGTCCCTCCCCTGCCAACATAGGAGTTGGAGGTCCCAGCTGCCATGGGTCAAAGGGAGAGAGCAAAGTCACCCTGCCTCACCACTGAGACATTCATGCCAGGCTCAAGGAAATGTTCTAGAGCTGGTCACTGCCTCAATGGCCCCAGCCTCAACTGTGCTGAACACAAAGTCTAACTTTCCTTTGGTTTCACTGCAGAGATGGAAAATGTGGAATTAATCTCCCCTGTAGTATGGTTTTGACTTCATTCAGATTCTAAAGATCTAAAACAGATGTGATAAAAGGGGAGTCTCGTTGCTGTGGGGTCTTGTGAGCTATCAAAACCAAGTGGGGCTGCTGGGCTCACCACCGGCCCTAGCTGGAGCTCTGTCTCTGAGTGTATGTCTATGTGTGTGATACATGTATGTGTGTACAGGTACCCTGTTCCTGCTGATGCTACCACATATATCAAGGGTGACAGGGGGTGTGGAGACCAGCCACCAGGGTTCCTGCCCTTCCTAACACCCAGGTTCTGCCTCCAAGTCCAGTCACTGTCTAGTGCCTAATGTCTAGTACAGGGCCTTTGAGTCACAGGGTACAAATGCTGGGCTTCAAGGAGCCTGCCTGTATCAGTCATTCTAGCGCCAGCACCACGAGGACAGGTTCTTGTCTGTTTTCGCTCATCACTGCCTCCCTGCTCCCAGAGCCCTGTGGGAAGGCAGAAAACACAGCTCCAGGGTCCCCATGGCTGAAGGGTAGCCCCAGTCTGGGGATAAACCTGCCTGTTTGGTGAGGAACACTCCCTCCAGCTTGGATCCTGGGATTGGCAGGCCTGAAGGGATGGTGGGTAGGTAAGAAGGGCCATTCTGCCAGCTGGCATCGGCAGGAAGTAGGGGGGATAAACTAGAGTCCAGAGTCAAAGGAACAGCGCAATTCCTCCCCTTCACAACTCAGGACTGATTTGATGCTAGCAGAAAGCTTGAAGGCCTAAACTTCAGAGGGAAGGAATAGAGATTTCTTCTCATCCTGATGCTGGGCATGCTCAAGTACTCAGGCCCAGATTATCTCAAGAAAGTCCCTCCAAGCTCCCTGGGCTTAGCTACTTGCTGCTTGCTTGCGTATGTATGTATGTATGTATGTATGTATGTATGTATGTATGTATGTATTGAGTCAAGTTCAAGCCGGCCTTGAGCACACAATGTAGTTCAGTCTGGCCTTGAACTCAGGGCAATCCTCCTGCCTACCAAGTGCTGGGTGTGTGCCACTACACTGGGCTCCAGCAATTATCTTTTTTTTTTTTTGGTACCAGGAATTAGACTCAGGATCCCGTGCTTGCCAGGCAGGCGCTGTGCCACTGAACTATATCCTGGGCCCCAGCAATTATTTTTAACCATTTCCCTTCATCCACCACAGTCTCCTGCAAGTAGCACAAATAAAACTTGTGGCTCTCTGAGCCCAAGCCTCCCAGTTGCTGTTTCACATGTCTCAAGGAACAGGATCGCTCAGGCATGCTCCCTCCCCAGCCTGTACCTCTCTTCAGGAAGTACATTAAGCACTATTTTCCGTCAATGGATTAGCCATCAGTTTAAGGAATCTTAGCTAATCTGCCTCCCTCATGACTTTAGTTTCACCTTTCCATTATCACCACTTCCTCTAAATGAAGAAACTATGGAAAGTGGGCCCACTTACTACTATTTGTAAAAAATGGATGTTTCTAGGATCTATCAAGCACTGCTCACCCAGAGAGAAGACCTGCACCACAAGACTTTGCATCTCTTCACTAGCCACATGCAGGCCACTTGGAAGCCAGGTGCCCTCAGCTCTGCTGCACTGATTCCAGGGTGAGCGCAGCAGATCTCAGCACAGGGACAAACCCTGCCCACGGCCACCTTCTGTATCCCATGTCTCCAGAGGCTGAGTTTCCCAATAATCTATACAAAGCAGCTACCTTACCAAGACCTGACAGAAAACCACTAAGCCAAGCCTGGGAGACTGCTTGATAGCTTGCTGGAGGCTGCAAAACCTTGGCACCTAGTGAGCTGGGTAGCAGGTGGGGAGATGGACAGCAGCTCCTGCCCCACAGTAACACTCTAGGGCAGAAGGGCACTGGTCACGAGAGCAGGATCTCACCAGCCTCCCCTTGCCCTGCCATCCATCTTGGTCTGCTTTCTGGAACCACCAGGCCCAAGAGCAGAAGGTGGGTGGGGTGTGTGTGCACGCGTGCGTACAACAGCTCCCTAAACACCACACCATGCTAAGATCAAGGATTCTTTCCGGTTCCGCTCTTCACCCTAGGGGAGGTTCCTGTGGCTATGATGAGGGTCTGCATCCACAGTGCAGGCCTGGGTCAGAGTGAGTGGAGGGAGGAGGTTTGACAGAGTTAGGGAGTGTAAACTGCAGAGCTATGCGAGCTCTCCTGGGATTGTCAGTCCCAACTCACAAGGCCCCTCCTGTGGTCTGCATATGACCCTTCCTTGGAGGGCCTTCGGGAGCCAAGGATGGTGAGCAAATCACCGGGAGCCCCTGCCCCTCTCAGAAAACACTCACATCAACCTGACGGCAATGTCCTTGCATGGGCCTCCCTTCCCCACACTCCAGGCCTGCTCAGAGTCTGAGAAGAAATCTTGTATGACGACCATGAACATTCCCAGGCTCCAGAGGTAACCACAGCCACTGCCTGCCCCATCTGGCAGGCAGGGCCTTCAATCTGCAGCTTCTTTAAAGAGAGGGTGCATTTTGATGCAACCACAGATGGGAGAGATGGAAAATAAGAGTTTCCTGCCAGAAGCCCATGGGAGCTGCCACCCAGGGCCCTGTGCAATAACAAGCACTAGTCGGTTCTGAGAAAGCTAGCAGGCTGCATACTCTGTGAGAGCTGCACACTGCCCTGGCATAGCCTCCCTCTGTTGCAAAGCCAGAGGAGCCTATGGCTAAAATGCCAAACTGAGCAGCAGAGCTGGGAAGGGGCGAGGGCTCTAGACTGACACTCTTCCCCATCCTTTCTGAACTTGGCCAGAATCACACACCAAGTGTGTCTCTGCCACAGACCAGACAGGGTCTTCAGTCCCCTGTCTCCCAGGAAGTAGCCTCCTAACAGAGGTTTGTCTCTAGACCCCAAGCAGGGGGGGCCCAGGCTGCGCTGAACTTGACCTTGGATGTCCATAACGTAAGATGGCTAAATCCCCTTCAGACTGAGTATTCCAGGTGGCCGGATGTGTTAATACAGAGAGGAAAAAGGCTTGCTTTGGCAGAAACAGCCGTTCTCCTGGCCCTGGCTGCGAGTGGGGCAAGGCCAGCAGAGCTGCTTGCATGCTGTAAGCAGGGAGCATCAGAAGGTATGCAGGGAACTTTTACCCTGTATCTTTCTAGCCAGTTAGGTCTGGGCACACCTGGGAGGACCAACCTTAAGGGAAAATGACATAACTACTTTAAAATCTAGGGTCTGTCTAGCAAAGACTGACACCAGGAGTCCCAAAGGGCAGTTGTACAGCCTGGCCCACCAAAGAATCCAGTAACCTCACCTTCCCTGCTAGCCTTTCCGGAGCAGCCTACTGGAAAGGGAACTGCCAGGACCCAGGGGGCGGGGGTCACTAGGGGATCCCAGTAAGTGGGCAAGGCCCTCTAACCCCCCATATTGAATGAGCAAAAACTTCTGGCTTCTTAAGTTAGGTGAGCAGAGCTCAGTAACCTGGCCATTTAACAAAGGCAACCACAAAGGAGACCTAAACCAGCAGGGCTGGGTGGGCCTGGTTCCCACTGCACTCATTTCAGCAGGCTCCTCCATGAGTCACAGGAGCCTGAACGTGAAGTGACATCACAGAACTGCTGGGGCCAGCCTGAAGAAGTGGGCGCCAAAAAAAAAAAAAAAAAAAAAGTCAAAAAAGGAATTTCATGGTTTTGTAGTTTTAAAAAGCAGTAAGACGTGACACTGGAGTCAAAAAATAACCTTGCTGTGGGCTTCCGAGGCAAAAACACCAAGTTGGTGGTTGGGTTTGTGCCAGGCCCTTCACAGCAGCCTCCCAGGCTCCCAAATCACGGTCCACAGCTCTGCACTTCACCCTTTGCCCTACAAGAGGTCTGCAACTTGCAGATACTACTCCAACCTCTGTCACTCAAGAGGGTAGCCAAGCCCTGCACAGCAATTCCTATGGCCTCAGAGAGTGGCTTCCATTAACCACACAGGCCTGACAGCAAGAGTTCAACCTGGAGTCCTTTAGGGCAGTCGTAATAGACAGGTCTGGCTGGGGACAGAACAGACAAAACAAGGCCTAAGGGAAGTGCTGGCCTTACCTGGGATGCTGACTCTGTTGCCCCCCCTAGGAGGCAGGTGGATATGGCAAAGTACAGGGGAAAGGTGATTTTATGTGACACAGGCAGCCTCTGGCTACGCTAAGATTGCTACTCTACAGAAAGCCAGAAAGAAGAAAAAGTTGGGCCTGGGCAGCTGGAGCTGCTGACTCTTGGTCTTGGCTTTTCTCAGGACCCCGCAGGCTTCTGTCATGGAGCCAGCTTCTCCAGCAGCCTTTGAGCAGGCCCAGCAGGCAAATGATCTACAGCAGCCACAGCACAGATGTGTGCTGGGAGGGAAAGGTACAGGGCTGAGGACAGGCTTGCAGTGGAGGCCTTGCTCCGTGAGGGAGCGCCATGTGTTGAGGGAGGCACGTGCAGCACAGCAAGTACCTGCCTGGCCTCAGTCCTCAAATGTCCTGAGAATTCCCAGAGGGGTTTGAGGCAGGAAAGTCCCACAGGGAAACCTAATTCCATGGTTAGGACATATATTTTCCCAAAAAACCATTATGATAACTCCATTCAAATAATGACCATCAAAGTACACATCTCTGAAAAGTTTCAGTCTTGGCCTTGGTGCCTTGATCTAAGTGTGAAGCTTGTGTTGAGTGGGCCCCACCCAGACCTACAAGCCTCTGTTACCTCTTGTACACTCTTTGGGCTGGGGAAAGGCCTGTGCTTCTCCCTGTCGTTCTCACTGGCCTCCCATTGGCAGCTCACATGCACTCCTGGGACTCAAATCCAGCAGTCAAGGGGCCTGTTGAATGTCCGGTTCTGTAGCTCCCATGCCCCAGGCAGCCTTCACAGAGCATCACCTTAGGCTGGTACCTCAATAACCAGCTGGCAAAGGGTGTAGCACTCCCAGTTAACCAAGAGCTTCAGTGCTCAGGGGGCTGAGCAGGTTCAACTGTCCCATTCGCAAGGCAGGAAACCGAGGCTGTGAGAGGGGCATCATTTGCCAGGGTTACCAGGTGATCAGTGGTGGAGGTGGCCCTCAAATCAGGGAAGACAGCTGGCTCACTGGCCAAGCAGAACAGTCCTCAAACCCAGGGGCAGGGCGGTTCCTGCCTACCGCTGGTAGGGCTGTGTCAGGCTGAACAAACCATAGCCATTGAGACCATAGTGTCACCTGAGATCATAGCCTCAGTGAGCTCAGCAGAGGAACCCATGGGACCCCCAATGGCAACCTCACAGAAGTAAGAGACTCTCTAAAAGAAGGACAGGCCAGGCAAGGGTGTAAGCACTCTGTGGCTGGTGACCTCAGTCAACCTGCTGGGCTCTGTGATTGCAGAGCCCTAAGCAAGAACTTCTTGGTCTTATCTTTCAAAGTCAAATTTGGTATGTAGGAAACTTTCCCTAAAATTAGTGTATATTAGTTATAGAGATCAATGCGTTTCACTTTGGCAGATTTGTACATGTATGCAGCATATTTTGGGGATTTCCATTCTCTCATTACCTCCCTTATCATCCCTGTCTGCCCAAACATCTTGATGAAGCCAGCCCTAACTCCACCAAAAGTGTTCAGAAAAGGAAAGTAGGGCTGCTCTGACCCACAGTAGTCGAGATCAGGATCACATTGGTTCCTGGAGAAGATCCAGGTCTGAGGGATCCTAGGGCTGGCCTAGGGACAATATGTCATTATTCTTTTTTCCCCCTTCATTACTGGGTGTTGAACCCAGAACCTGTGCATTCAGCTACATGCTCAGTCTTTTTTTTTTAATTGTTTATTTTGAGACAGGGTCTCATTAAGTCTCTTTAAGTTGCCCAGGATAGCCTTGAACTTGTCATATAATCCTGTCTCTGCCTCCCCAGTAGCTGGGATTACAGGTGTGCACCACCATGCCCAGCACAAGAAGCCATTATTCCATGTCCTATCTGCATCCGGCACAATACTCCCTGCTGGGCAACCAAGTATGAGGATGACGTGAAGGTTGCAAAGTAAAGCCCTTGGAAAGCTGCAGACCTCAGAGAAACACCAGGAGGATAGCCTTGATGAGAAGTAGGAGCTCCCATATTCTTTTGTGTGTGTGTGTGTGTGTGTGTGTGTGTGTGTGTGGTATTAGGAATCAAACTCAGGACCTTGCACTAGCCAGGCAGGCGCTTATGCCGCTGGGCTACAACCTGGCCCCAAGCCCCACATTCCTATACAATAGCAATCCGGGGAGACCTGACAGGCCAGGACAGCCTGAAGACTGCCTGCTGAAGAGGGACCAACAGGCAGAAGACAGAGTAAAGGGCACATTCCTTGCTGGCTAATTTCAAAGTCTATTCTCCCCATGTAAAAACATATTTGAAAAATAATGTATGCAGTTTTAAAAACAGGTATTCCTGAACAAGACAGGACAATCCCACTTTACAGCACTGGCTTTCCGAAGCTGCACAAGCCCAAAGGGCAGTCTGATCTGAGAGGCCCCTTGGCCTGGGAAGGTTGGAAGCCTCCTGCTTGCCCATTTTGCTTGGAAGGGGAGAAGCCTCACAGGAGCAGCTGGGATCCTGCTTCCCTTATGACCCCCTTCTCCCTGCAGAGAAGCCTGCTCCAAGATTCTGCAGAGTTTGTTTTCTAGGGACAGGGCTATGACAGCTCTGCCCCCCTTATCCAAGTCCTGGCCTCCTTATGTCCCTTTCTGTACTCTACCCCAAAAGGTATGCCTGGGTCAGGTGCTGTCTACTCTGCTCAGTGTCCCACCACATGGAGATCAAACTCCTAGGCTGCTGCCTCTGTTATTCCATACCAGAGGACCTATACCCTCCTTGCTAGGGACACAGGACTCCTCTAGATACACAGTTCCCAGCTGACTCCAGTAGCCCTAGCAGGCAACAACTTGGAGTCCTGGCTCTGATATCAGTAGCCAGTCCCAGTACTTCTCGAGGGTGAGAATGGATCTCAGGTAAGATGGGTGCAAAGAGGGAAGCTGCCACCTTTGCTCTGAGGGCTGTGGAATGGCTCTCCTAAGCAGGGCTGGCATTAGGTTCACGAGGTAGTGGGGAAGTCGAGGAGGTGCTTCTGGTCCTGTCATGAAGATGGCCCACCCCTGCTGAGCCCTGGTAATGATAGGGGCAGAAGCAGGCATAGCACCTGTCATAGCAGCAGCCAGCATCCAGTCATGCTGAGCAGAAATCAGGCTTTGAGCATTATAAGCACCCATAATACAGTGCCCTATTCCTGTCACTCAGGGGCTAGAAGCTCTGTGACTCAATAAACACCCCTGGCCACCAGCCATTGCAGTCCCAGTGGTTGTCCCCTGGAAGGATGTTCTGCAGAAATGAGATGCAAGGGACTCGGAAGGCACCATTTCCCTTTAGGAGGCCACCTGGAAGTAGACCTCAGCTGTATTCATCATCTGCTTGGTCCTAAAGTTGCTCTGAGCTCTGGGAAGGGGAAGGGGAGGACAGAGCAGAGTATGGTTCAGACAGACGTCTTTGAAGCAGGAGTCAGTGCTAGGGTGGCCAAGACTCCTGACTCTGCAGAGCTCAGAGCAACTTCAGGACCGAGCAGATGATGAGTACAGCTAAGGGTGCAGCCCCAAGGCCCGTGCCCATAGACCATGCTGGGCAAACAAGCCCTGTGGGAAGCATGGCAGTGGCTGCCTGGCTTTAGGCCTAGGTGAAGGCTGCTCAGTCTGTGGGCTTGCCCTCTGCTGAGCCAACCCAAGAGGAGCGGGGTGGGGGGGATCCAAAATGCCCTGGTGGGGAGAGCTCTAACTGTGGCTAGAACACCAGAGACAGGGCCCTAAAGGAGGGGAAGGTCAGCTGGCAACACAACTGATAGGTGAGCTCCAGGAGGAGAACATAACTAAATGTACCTTGTACAAAAACAGGCTGAATCTTAATGCCTCATCTATGGAATTCAAGTTTCCTCAGGACATGCAGAGTCCATTGGGAACACTCCTCAGCCTGTGGCATCCAGGAACACATAGGCATCACTGCAGAGCAGACGACTGGTTTGGCATCTGGTAGAGGGATAGGTAGACAGCCACATGGATATAGAAAGGGACTGAGTGTGTGAGGTAGGATAGGAGAGCCACTGGGACATCTAGACCCCTGGCCACCGGCCCCATAAAGCTTTGACTTATGCTCTGCAATGCAAGCTCCTTGCAAACTTCTGATCATGCTCTTAATTGCTAACACACAAGAAAGCCTCCCATGTGCACCCCCAAAACAGTGACAGGAAATGTTTTTAGTGTTACACTCCTCTGGATCCAATGAAGCTATTTTTAACCATTTTCTCAGACTTAATTTCCAGTTTTATCCTATAAGTTCTAATTGATTCCACCTCCCTTGATCTCTCACTTGATGAGGCTGTGAAGAACATCAGGCAGCTTCTGATGGGTCTGAAGTGGGTTTTTAAATCTTTGTTCATAGCTCACATCTAAAAGACTCCAAAATACCTGTGTGCTCTGCCTGGGCATCCTGCACCCTCCACACACTGATATATGGCCTCTCCTTTGTCTGCCTCCACTGTGTGCCCAAGATGTGCAGTTCTAGTTGGGATATGGGACACACCACATGGGATGTGATATGATGTGGTACTTTTCTCACTTAAGATATTAAGGCAAAGAGAGGATGTTATGCCGTATCAGCTCCACTTTGTTTAGAGACATGAAGGATCTTCTGCATCACTGCTGTGGCCTAGGGACTGTTCTTCTCAAATTCCCCAGCTTCTACACCTTTCACTTTCTCTAGTAGGCCACAGCCTCACTCACCATAGACCAGCAAGAGACATACGATCTGCAGAGTCCCTGGTCTGGCACCAAGAGCCAAGAAACCAAGGAGTTGTCAGACCTTTACGTCCTGGCCTGCCCTGGACCATTGAATGCTACACACCAGCCACTCTGGTCATTCCTCAGTCCCCAGATGTGGCCCCTGCTCCCCTGAGATCTGCAGGCAGCTGCTTCCTCTCCAGGGCTACTCTCCCTCTCTCAGGTGAGATGCTCCACTGACCATTCCCCTAGCACTGGCTGTCACCTCTTGTACCATTTTGCTCTGAAACTGATGCAGCTATGTTATGAGCTGCTGATGTAAGTTCCAGAGTGCAGCTTGCATCTGCCTTGCTGGTGAGGGTCACAGTCAGGACCACAGTGAACATTCATTGACCAGGCCACTCCTGAGTTCGGCTCAGTCCAAACAATTCACAGAAATTCATCTCCCTTAATCTTCACCACAAAGAAAGGCAAACCCACAGTCACTTGCACATTACAGATATGTCATGTACCAAGGTTTACAAAACTGAAGGGATTTCCTAAGGATGCTTGAAGGATAAGGACTACTGCTAGACTCAAAGCCAAGCTCTTAGAAGCCTCAATTCACTCCCTGGCATGTCCCTAGAGTGCCCACCCAGCAAAGAGTGATACAAGTGGTTTCTTTCAGATGTTGGGTTTTTTTTGTTTGTTTTTTGGGTTTTTTTGGTACTGGGGATCGAACTTGGTGTTTCTTTCAAAGCTCTGTGTTGCTCCAGGCGACATCTGGGAGGGCACACTCTGGCAGGACTCTCTGCTGATGATTTTGGAATCTAGTGGCCTAGCCAGGGCTTGGATGACGTCAGGAGCCAGAATCCCAGAGCAGATATTGCTATTTCATTAATTTGGACTGGAAAATAGATCCATTATATTTTTTAAAAGTCCAATACCTATTGGCCAATGTCAGATGATCCAAAAGCAAGATCAAATGTGGACTGGGTGAACTCCCATCAAGGCCTACCTGGGTGAGGACGTCCAGCTGGCCCACGATGTGCTCTAGTGTGCTCGTCAGCGTCTGGGGCATGCTGATGGGTTCCTGGGGCTGGCTTGGCACTGACTCTAGACTCCTGCCTCTGCCTGCAGGAATGGGAAGGTCCACTTCTGGCTAGAGGCAAAAAGAAAAGGTCCCTCAGCCGATTCAGCACTTGAAGAAACATGGAGGGAGGAATAGCTGTCTAATGAATTACATGCAAAACCACAAGCTAAATAAAACTTCCAGTTGTTGTTAAGAAATAGTAATGTGGCAGGGTTTCCACATCCAGGTCCACACAACCACCTTTCCCAGAGGAAGCCATGAGTGAAGAAAGCAGGGGTGCCCCGCTGTCTAGCCTGCTGGGCAAATGAACAGGTGGGCCAGCGTGAGCACGGCCTGCTCCTGAAGGCACACAAGGAGGCTGGCTCACCTCCCAGTTCTCTACGCAAGGCGCACCCTCCAGCAGGCAGCCTGGTAAGGCACTGAAGTCTCCAGGCCCTGAAGTTACCTCTCCTCACAGCTAGCTGACTCCAATTCCCCCAACGCAGGATAGCCCCAGTGCTACCATAGGCCATAGGCGTCCCAGGGGCTCAGCAACTATGCACCAGAATCAAGGGAGAGGGGCTGTTCAAGCCCCATCCTAACCCAGACCCATGAAAACAAAGGTTTCTGTGTGACTCTCCTAGCCAGGTGGATGTCAAATGTTGCAACTGAGAATCCAGATGCCACTGGGCTATTTCCAATAGGACTCCAGGAATGTGAAGCACTTAATGCTTCTGCTAAGGCCGTTGCCCCCCCAAAATCAGCAAAGCTGGATCCTGTTCTGTACACAGAAGGTGTCTCCTGACCCAGGAAGCACTGTGCACGTGTTCAGCTGGCACGATGCCCCAGCCACGGGTGCCGGAGGGCAGGCCAGCGGATGACCAGTTCTGGTTTTAAAGCCTGAAATTCCTCTGTGGAATTGTTCCCTGGGGAATTGCCCTGCTCAGTGACAGCTTACTCTTGGCCAGCTGCAAAGCCTCAGTGACCCATAAATACCGCCGCATTTGGGGCTGGGCTTTAAACCACTATTTTACTAATGGGCATTCCAAATGTTAGCATGTCACTCTTCAGCTCTGCCAGTCCCTCCAGGGCTCTCTGCCGCCTGTGGGAGCAATTCCAAGCCCCTTGGCAAGGCACTCCAATCCAGCCCACTTCCTTTCACAGCTCCCCCCCTGCCTCTGCATCTCTGCGCCCAACTCATGCCCTCTCTCTCGGTCCCCAGCATCCCATTCTCCCTGTCCCTCTCCACTGCCCACTCCTAATCAGAAGCCTTTCTGTGCTCCTGTACCCTTGGCCTGCTCCATCCCTGCCCTGTCCCTCTAGCCACTGCATCCCTTGCACCAGAGGCGGAACACATGAATGGATGAATTAGTGCTGCCTGCCTGCAGGGGCCACCACCTGCACACTGACCTGTACCTCTCTGGCCTCCTGCTTGCACATCACTCCTCCTCTACCACAGGGCTCAAAGTCTGCCAAATACTTATGTACCACAGAGCTAAAGCTATTTTACCCAGCAGACCAGCTCACCCAAGTCCCCACTGCCACTGCCATTGCCATTGCCATTTAAGGTTACACGCTATGACCAGGGCTCACCCAGGATGCTGGCACGACCACCCACCACCTGGTCCTGACAGTAACAGGCTGCCTGCAGACCCACCCTCAGCAGCTAGCTTGCTTCTCCTTTGAGTCTCTCATCTCTGGGACTAACCGGTAGCAGCCTAGCCCTAGGAAGATCCTCTGCATTGGACACACTCACCTGGGCAGACATCAGAGTGCTTGAAAGGAACTGGCTCAGGAAAAGGATCAACTGAACTGTCAGAGGAGGACCAAAAGGGCAGTTCAGCATGTAGACCCACTGGCCTAGGAGATATGACCAAAAAATGCAGTTTTTTTTTTTTTAATTTGTAATAGTAAAAGACACATTGCCATTAATCCCCTTCAAAATATTCCTGCTTGCTTCAAACACACTTATCCCACTGTTCTTGCCACCTTTGGAAGCAGTTCTACTTGTGCTGCCGTGGCTGCCTCAATATCTTGCATCTACTCCAAATGTTTACCTTTTGTGGTTGTTCTGACTTTGGGAAGAGACAAAATTCACGTGGTGCCAGATGTGGTAAGTGGTAGAGTACACCCTTCGTGTTTAAGTGAGCCTGCCTTCCAGCTGAACTCGGGCTTTGGCTCAGGAGCACTGATATCCTCCAATATCATACTTTGTAAAAACACGAAGGGAAGATTTCCAGAACTGCTTCAGAAAGTGGCAAAAAAGATGGGATAAGTGTGTGAAGTAAGATGGGGTTCGAGGCATTTTACTGTAATGAATTTCTAAAACTTTAAACATTCACCGTATATTTTGATCACACCGCCTATTCTCTTTTGTTAGTAAAGAGTTCTAGTCTCATAAGCCACAAACTCTCAAGGACAGAGTAATGTGAACTTGGAAAAGTCAAGGCCCGCATAGGTAAAGGAGAAGCTGAATGTGAGACACGAGGCTGAGGGACGTTCCCGAGGACAGCGGCAGCATGGTCACGTGTCCTCATCAGCATGTCTGCCACGTTCCATGGCCCCTGGATAAGGCCTTAGCCGCCAGGGCTGGGCCCTTCCTGTCCTCCAGGAGTCAACTCACTTCGGGCCTCAACATGAAGCCTACTCCAAAAGGAAACATTCCAGGAAGTCATCAGCCTTGCCATGACAGTCTTCAGTCCAACACAGTGCCCCAAGGCCCACGCAGTTCCCCTGGCCACACGGCAGAGTAGTGGAGAAGAACAATGACTCAAGCTTTGGCTGAAATCCAGACTCCGGTACTGACAAGCAAGGGGGTTGTGGGTAAGAAGCTGACTTTCTTGGACCTCTGCTTCCTCCTGTCTAAAACTGGGGCAGGCAATGACTGAGCAGCCTTTAAGAGTGTAGGCTACGAGAGCTGCTTGTCTGAAGCCACCAGCAGGCCCTCAGAAATGTTCGGAGTCCTGTGGCCACTCCTCCCCCACAGACACACCCTTCCTCTGGACACTCAGTCCGTACAGCACCTCCAGGAAGGCCACCAGAGGAAGGGTGTGGCTCTTCTGTCCTGGTAGCAGGCCTCCTTATGAGGTGGTCCAAATGGGTACTGCCTGCTGCCTGGGAAGAGGGAATGGAAATTCTGAGTGTTTCTGCAGAACAGCTCAGAAACTGCAGGTGCAGACAGAGCACCACCAGTGCTCCTTCTGAGCCAGAGCCCAGCAGGCCTGAGGAGTACCACAGGCACAGAGCTGGAGGGCAGCCTGTGGAACAGGGATAGGGAAGGGCAACTGAAAAATACAGTGAATTTTTTTTTTCTAAATTTAAAAATTTTGATTTATTTTAAAAATGTATTATAGGGGCCAGGGATATAGCTCAGAGGCATCAGTGCCTGCCTGACAAGTGCAAGGTCCTGAGTTTGATTCCTGGTATTAAAAAAAATTTACTGGTATTAAAAAAAATGACATACTGCCATTGACCCCCATCAAAGTGTTCCCCCTCACTTCAAACATATTTATTCCATTGTTATTGCTATTTTTGGAAGCAGTTCTGGAAATCGTTTTTCCTGAACGTCTTTACTTGTATTACTGTGGCTGTCTCAATGTCCTGAATCAATTCAAAATATTTGCCTTTCATGGTCATTTTCATTTTGGGGGAAAGTCAAAAGTTGCATGGTGGCAGAACTGGTGAATAAGGTAGATAAGGACACAGATTGGTTGGTTTTTTTTTTGGTGCCAGGGATCGAACTCACAACCTCGCATTTGCCAAGCAGGCACTTATGCTGCTGAGCTAGGCCCCCAGCCCCATGGACACAGATATTTTTACAAGCCTGCTTTCCATCGGATGGCGCTTTACAGCAGCATTCACTGTATTTTTTAATCACACCTCGTAAAGACACTCAGGAAAGAAGACTTCCAGTACTGCTTCAAAAAGTGGCAAGAACAAGCCAGGTGTGGTCAAGTAAGCCTGTAATCCCAGCATTCAGGAGGCTGAGGCAGGAGGACTGCCAAGAGTGTAAGGCCAGCCCCAACTATATAGTGAACTCAAAGTCAGCCTGAACTATACACACAGCAAGATCCTATCTTAGAAAAAGATTTTAAAAAAGAAAAATGGCAAGAACAATGGGACACTGTGTTTGAAGCAAGGAGTATTTTGAGGAGGATTAACAGCAACATATCTAATAGCACAATTTTTATACTTAAACAGTAACTGTTTTGAGAAGCCCTTGTATATCACGCTTTCACAGGCTGGCGCCACACTGCTGAGGCAGGAATGACTTTGAAAGTCCCTTGGCTCAACCCAAAAGGCTACCCTGTGCCACTCTTCTACCTTCAGGGAAGGCATAGCAATACTGAACATTCTACCAGTCTGGTGACAGCTGTGGTTTACTTGTCACCTACTATGTGTACCTGGCTTAATACACACTACTTCATGAAATCCTTCTGATGGCCCTTTGATACAAGGATCATGAACTTTACCTTTCAGATATGAAAACCAGGTTGAGAAGTTAAGTAACTTGCTCTAAGTCACCCAGCAAATGAGAGCTAGGATCTGAACCCAAGTGCAGACTCTTCAGACAGCCTTTGGCAGATGCCACTGGCTCTAAGGAAACCTCCCCAGTATCCTCAGTCCCTAGGCACTTTAGTTGCTCACCTATACTCCTGCATTCTGGAGCTAGTACATTTCCAGCAGCGCGGGACAAACAAGTGAAAAAGCAGGAACATGAGTTATGACTTGGACAGAATAACTAGTACGGGGCAAATCGTATCAGCATTTTGTTTGTTCAACATCAAAGGGTCCTTACGGGACTTTGCTTAGGGTTCTCAGTCAGGTGTATCATAAGTAAAACTGTAACAAAGATTAACCCACACACACAAATCTATGCCAAGTCAACAACTTTTACTCTCATCTGATATAAACACCGATATAAAGAAGCAAATTTCAAAGGATGAATCAACTGGACTACGTGGAAATTTTACTTGGGATCTGCAGGTGTCCCCTCTGCTCCTAGCCCGGTGTGGGAGTGGATTATCTTCCTGGGCTCCTGCTTTCTCACCTGCCTGTCATATACCATGAGGAGCCAGCACTTGCACTCGGATCTGTGTGGCTGAGGCTCAGTCACTCAAACACATGGGGAATCAGCCTGCAAACTTCATTAAAAACAAACCAGAGGGCTTGTGGGTGTTCCTGGTGACAAGAAATCAACCTATCTGGGGCTGTCCTTATGCCTGGTCTTTGGACTATGGTCTCACTTTTTCATATCATCTGTGCAAGATACTGGGTGTTGGGGAGGTGCTAACCTCATCCTAAACAACAACACAAAAAGGCTCACAATCTAAGACAATCGTTAACTTTTCCTCAGTTAGGGAACAACCCACTAGCCTGATGCTAAGGAAAAACCAGACACTGCCAAGAACACAGTAAGGAGCGAACATCACCGGCAGCTCACCTGTGCCAAAGCAAAGTAAGAAGAGACACGAGTGCCACGCAAATGGGCAGCAACTGAGCCACAGGTTTTAGCAAATTGCTAGAGGTCAAATGTGGATGAGGGTAAGGGTGAGAACTCCTGGGAGCCATAGACACAGGAGGAGCTGGAACCCACTCACAAGTTCTTTTCTACAGACCTACACTACACTGGGCACCACCAGAAAGACTGGTGGGGAAGGAGGGTAGGAATGTTAGTGGGAGAAAACCAGGCTTGGGGTGCAGGCCTGGAAGAGGGGTGTGGGCACAGAAAAGCCATGAAGTCTGGCTGGGATCTTTTTGCCCTCCAGAACAATGCTAAAGGGGGAAGGAAGTTAAAAACCCTGCGGTCCTGGGGGAGCGGGAGTAACCCATCCTGACCCATTATCACTGAGGTGGCCTGAGGCTGAGAGGGGCAGGACTACTGAGCAGGACTCACTTCTGGGATCCTGGGACCCAAGTCGTAACTGAGACCACAGTTGGGTCAGGACAACAGAGAATCCCTAGGGAAGCTAACAGACCCAAGTATGAAGCAACAGTAGCCTACTATGGGGAGAGGCAAAGCATGACAAAGAGCATGCCTTCCTAGGGATAAGTTCACAGGGAAAGTGAAAGCTGAGGTGCAGCAGGAACACTCAGGCCTCACACTAGGTACAGATCGAGGTAACAGGAAACTAAGCTCATGCCCTGATAAGATAGACTACCTTAGCCTCCACTCTCTTCTAGACACAATGTCAGATACAAAAGGCAAAAGTGCCACCGCAGTAAGGCAAAGCAATTAACAGAAGATGACTCAGATGTTGGCACTAATGGACAGAATTTATAATAACTATGATCGTGTGTGTGTGTGAGCGAGCATCAGTGCTGGGAACTGAACCCACGGTCTTGCACATGGAAGGTAAGCACTCTACCACTGAGCTACCTACCCAGCCCAATAACTATGATTAGTATGTTAAAGGTTACCTGGGTACGATGGTACATACTTTTAATCCTAGCACTCTGGAAAGCTAAGACAACAGGATTGAAAAATTCCAGCCTAGGCTGGTCAACTCTGTGAGACCCTGTTTCAAAATCAAAAAAAAAAAAAAAAAAAAAAAAAAAGGACTGCGGATGTCAAAGCTCCTGGGTTCAATCCCCAGCACTGGGAGGAAAATGAAAGAAAAATTAAGATTCTATTGAACAATACACATGAACACACAAATAATTTCAGCAGAATGATAGAAACTGTTAAGAGTCAAACAAATGCAGTAAGAAACCTAGTGATTCAGACCAAGAAAGATTTTGATGGGCTATCAGTAAGCCCTACCCAGTTAAGGAAAACAAATCAATGTGGTTTTTTTTTTTTTTTTTTTTTTTTGGTCTTATTGGGGATTGAGCCCAGGGCCTTGCACACACTAGGTAAGCACTTTTCCACTAAGCTACATCCCTAATCCTTTATTTTGAATTTTTATTTCTGAGGCAGGATCTTGCTTAATTGCCTGGGCTGGCCTCGAACTTTATTCTCCTGCCTCAGCTTCCTGAGTAGCTGGGGCTAAAGGAGTATATTATTCCTTTAACATATTCTGTTAGCTCTATAACATAACATACTCCTTTAGCCCCAGCATCAATGATCTTAATAAAGACCAATTCCTCAAACTGAAGCAAGGAAGCCAGAAAACAAACAACAAAACCAGAACAGAGCATCTATAAGCTAAGGGACAATATCAAATTGTCTAAGGAATGTAAAACTGGGAATCAGAAGGAGAAAAGACAAAAAAAGATCTTTCTTAAGGAAACATTTGCTGGAATGAACTCTTCCAACTTTTATTTGAAAAAGTCTTTAGAACAAGAGCTTTATTTCTAAAGATATTTTTGCATAGAATTTTGGGTTGGTTTCTTTCAATACTTTAAAGATGGTTTGTAGTTTCATGTGAGAATTCTTCATAATTCTTACTTTTGATCCATCATGTGTAATTTGTCTTTTTCCTTTTTTCCCTTCCAAATTTTCTCCTAATAGTTGATTTCAGATTTTGAATATAATTAATCTAAGGTTTGTTTTTGTTTTTACAGCTTGTTGGTTGTTTCTCTGAGATTCCTGATCTGTGGTTGGATGCCTTTCATTTTTTAAAAAAATGTGTGGCCATTATCTTCTCAATGGCACAAAAACACTGTTAAACGTATAGATTTCAGTTCTAAGGGCCCGACTCTGAAATTAAGGCTCAGCAGTACCTCCTCCTTTGCAAGCACCAAGGGAGAAACATTCCATACTTCTTTTACCTTCTGGTGGCTCTAGGATTCCCTGACTGATGGCTATTTCCAGTCTCTGACTAACTTCATCTGGCCTCTTAAGTCCCTCTTCCTTGTGTCTTTAATAAACAACCTTGTCATTTGGGACCAACCAATAACCTATAATATCTCATTCTGAGGGTCTTAATTACATCTTAAATCTGCAAAGATTATTTTCCCAGCAAGATCACATCCATAATTCTGAATATACTGGGGTGGTGGTGCAGGGAATATACATATCTGATTCTGCAAATCAAGTATCTGCAGAATATATACAAAACTTTCAAAACTCAACAAGAAAATCCCCCAAATTTTGAAAAACTAGCTAGATGATTTGAACAAATACTTACCCCCAACAAAATAGAAAGACGGCACCAAACACATGAAAAGATGCTCTACATCATCTACAGTAGTGAAAAGCATATTAGAATCACAGTGAAATACCACAGTAAGACTACTAGAATAGTCTAAAGTTAAAAGAACTGACCACAACAAGTGTTGGAAAAAGATGGAGAAACCACAACTCTTGTACATTGCTGGTATGAATGTATGTATGATGGTATGATCACTTGGAAAGACAGTTTGACATTTATTAACTAATAGGTTAGACATATATCTATTATATGTTCAGTCATTCTATACATAGGTGTTTTCCCAAGAAAAACAGAAGCACATGTCCATAGGAAAAAAAATATATATGAAAGTTCATAGCAATCTATTTTAATAGCCCAAAACCACAAATAATGCAATGTTTACCAACAAGTAGATATACTGTTGTATATCCATTCATTCAATGCAATACTCAGTAATAAAAAAGGAATGAACCACCAACATACATAACAACATAGGTACATTTCAAAACAGGCTAAAAGAAATCACACCAAAACTATAATTCCATTTATATTAAACTCTACAAGCTACAGTGACTGAAAGAAAATTAGTGATTGTCTGAGAGTGGATTGTATACAAAAAGGAATAAGGAAACTTTGGGATGACAGAATTTTTTTTTTTTTGAGACAGGTTTTTCAGGCTGTGTAGCCTAGGTTGGCTTTGAACTCATGGGAATCCTCCTGCCTCAGTCTCCCAAGTGCTGGGATTATAGGAGTATGCCACCACACCTGGAAATATTTTGTATCTTGGTTGTGGTTATATGACTCTGATGTCAAAACTCATATAGACTTGTTCACATTTTCAATGGTGAGTTACTATTTATAAAGTTTTACCAAAACACAAAGAACCACAAACACAAAAGAGGTAGTTACACTAACAATGCCCTTTAGGGTCCTCTCCCCCATCATATGACACTTTTGACATGTGTCATGCTCCTCTGCACTTAAGGTGAAAATCACTACTTCTTCACAGGGCATTACCAATGTGTCAAACTGCAGGCTGAAGACCCCAGGTCCCAGAGGTCTGCCATCTGTCTTGAATTATTACATAGGTTTCAAAGACAAGAGAATTTCATCTCAGTGCAGTTCAATTCTCACAGCCTGGAGGAAGGTGAGAAAGCAGCAGACATCCCCAGGCAGGGTTTCTCAAGCAGTAGCCATCTAGTCCTCAGCCACTTAGGGGTCTGCACTGAGCTGGATAATCAGGGCCAAGATCTGCACATGGCTGGCTGGCAGCCAGGAGTGACTGGAACTTGACCATAAGATATTAAGCTGTCACAAGCCCCCACCTTTCGAAGGCAGAGTAGATGATGATTAACACTTACTGAAAGTGGACACTTCTCCTTTTCATCTTTAGCCCTGGACCTTGTCCTCTGCTGGGTCTGCTCTTGTAACTGAAACTCTATAATGGACAAAAATGTCCAGGAACTGATCCACAACTTGAGTCTGGGCCAGAGAAGGGAGAGGGAGGTGACCTGGGGCCAAGAGCTGAGCAGGGGTCTCTCACTAGCATCCTTATACAGGGCCACGCAGAAAGCTTTTCCAGCCACTGTCCACTTCACTTAAAACATCAGCTTATGCCACTGTTTCCAAAGCAGAGTTCAGCACAAGACTAGGCAGAATGGATAAATTCTCTCTCTCTCTCTTTTCACATTCACGCGTGCGCGCGCGCGCACACACACACACACACGTGCACATTTCAATCTCTTCAGCTTAATCTTTATTGTACTGTTCACTGCGGTCTGCTAAGTGAGCACGAGGAGCCTCAGACACCTTTGTCCTGACCTCAGGCCTCTGGCTCTGATGATTTGTCCTCATGAAAAATTAACGGGGTTCATGTCTGCCTGCCTATGTGTTTGCTAAACCTGGTCCTCAGGAAGAAAGTAGGAAAAGGACAGAGTTCAGCTTCTTATCTTGCTTAAGAGGAAAAAGCAGGGTTGTTTTGTCAAATGAAAGTTCAAAGAAACCTGGTACTGTATTTACCACACTTATTTGCAGACTAGATATACTACAGCCTAGTTTGCCTTGTAATTTAGGGTTCCTGCCTGGAATCCAACAAGAGAGGAAACTTCTGGTTCTAAACAGAGGCCTGAACCAAAGAGGAATTCTGGTGTCTTAAAATCATCTGTCAGTAGTCTCACCAGTGTTCTCCCAAGCCAACCCAAACATGAGCACAGGGTTTGGCTGCTTGCTTTCAGTTAGAGGTGAGAATATGCCTCTGAGTACCCCAAGCCAGCATCTAAAGACAGGAGGGGCCTGGGTCATCTGTAAAAGTGCAGGCCTAGAGATTCAGGGCCTGGGGCCAGCACAGGAACCTGCAAACTTCGTCAGATGCTCCCTCTACATCACAGCCCACAGCCTTTGAATCCAGGCCCCACAGAGAGGAAACTGACAGGCTGTCAGAAGAGGAGGATCGGCGTGCCTTACCAACATCTGCACTCCAGGCCTTGTCGCACACAGAACCAATGTCGCCGGGTCTCAGGACCAGAGGCAGCTGGGTGTACTTCTTCATTTTCCGGCCCCCCCTGAGGCAGGGACACACACACATCTGTGTCCTTATTCCCCCTGTGTCATTCACAGGACTGAAGGCATGAGGGAGATGCTAAACAGACAAACAAGGAACCCCACTTTCTGCACTCAGGCCCATGGCAAAAGCCAAACCCCGACTCCAGGACTGGGATGGCCACTTCTGGGTACAGATCTCAGCCAACTTTGGGATACCTATCTTCACTCTGGTTTCCAACTACTTCCCTGCATGCTGATAGAAGTGTCCCCCAAAGGGTGAAAGGAATGCCCTAGCATGTAGGATACCAAGGTTATTCAGCTGCCACAAATGTCCCATGGGAGGTCTTGCTGAAATGATGCCCACAGAGGAAGGAAACCACACAAAGGAGCAAGGTGAAACAGGGAGAGGCGGCCTAGGCAATTCTAGACTGGCAGAGGCCTTAGGAGAGCAGGCAGCCAAGCTCACCAAGCAGTTAGCACACTGGGGCACAGAGGTCCTTGGCCCTTTCCTGGACAGTTAAGAAAAACCCCCCCCAGCTTTTTGGGGTTGAAGTCTTCCAGGTCATCATACTCGTCAAGCCAAAACACACGGTGGCAGCAAGGTGGAGTAAGGGGCCAGAACACAGAGGAGCAGGGCAACAAGGTCTAGAGCCTGCCTCGCCCACACAAGCCTTTGCAGGAGGTAGGACCAGTCTGTTGTAGGCCTCTCACAGCAGATGTACCTCTGAAGCACCTTTGGAAACTAGAATACAGCCAACTACCCACACCACACTCCAGGCCCTCGCTGACCAGCCCCCAGGTGGGAGCGTCCCATGAATATACACATACTTCATGAACTTGTGAGAGCAAGGGTTCCAATAGAGCCCAAGCGTTGACTGTGGTTTTTTCATTTTCTTTTTTAAATTAAACTGCTTTGAACTAATTTTAGACTTGAAGAAAAGTTGCAAAAAATAGTACAGAGAATTTCCATATATCCCTCCCCCAGTGTTAACATCTTACATAACCACAGGAGAACAATCAGACCAGGAAATGGGAAATACAATTAACCAAACTAAGGACCCCGTTTGAGCTTCACTAGTTTTACTGATGTCCTTGGATCTCGACATTCTAGAATCCTATCCAGGATTTCACATCGCATTCCATTACATATTTAGCTTCCTGCAATCTGTATCAGTTGGTTAGTCCTCCTGTCTTTCAGGACTTTGATACTTTGGGAAACTATTAATCAGTTGTCTAGTCAAATGCTCCCCAGTTTGGGCCTGTCTGATGTTTTATATGACTGGATTCAGGTTATAAATTTTATACATTACTACAAAAGCAATGTGCATGGTATCACAGGCTACATGCAAGCGGGACTTAATACCAGTAGTGCTGACATTGATCAACGGAGCCCCTGACCTCTCAGCTAAGCTTCTCCAATGTAAACTCACTATCTTTCTCTGTGTAGTTAAATTTGGGAAAACTGTGAGAAAGGGAACACACTGCTGTTCTTCCAAACTCTGTGTCAGCCCAGCTTGCTGATGACTGCAGCTGCCCCACAGATGAGAGGATCTAATGAAGATGAGCAGCAAAGCGACATCTCTGGAAGACGCTGAAGCTCTTGGTGACAAAGAGGAACAGTAGCAGTTTATTTATAGATCCACTTGAAGACAGCTCATTGTAACTACTGGAGTTGAATTTTTAAAACCTCGGAACAAAGGCTGGCTATTTTAAACTCTCCTTGCACTTAGTTCAATGGAGAGCATTAGAGCTACCGACCATACCCAGGCATCGCTCCCAACCTCAGTATTCACATTTGGTGTAGTATCACAGGACATGTGTGAGACTGCCAAGACAGACACCCAGGACTGGCGCTGCCCACCTCACAGAGGCAGCAGGTTGCAGACCACCCAGAGCCTTGAACCAAGGAGGAGTAGAAGGAGGAGGCTGTGTCCCACAGGGTCTCACAGCTTCTTTTTGCCTGGAAACTCAAGTTGCAGACAGCTGTCTTGAGCCAGTTACATCTGGCTCCCTCCCTTCCACCGCAGGCTTTGAAGAAGGCTAGTGCCCCCCAGCGGATGCCTGCTCCAAAACAGCTGCCAGCAGCTGGCCCGCCTGCCCTGACAACTCTCCCTGGGGTAGGAAGGATGGTGTGAGCCCAGAAGTTCCTTCTGGCCCAGGGCCTCATTACAGTTACAGACCAAAACCTTAGCCTCTGCATGCATTGCATCTATGGGTTGCAGAAGCAATGCAGAAAAAAGTGAATGTGTACTAGGTACGTGACCGACGAAACTGCTCATTTTGTTAGATATGATAAGAGTATTGCAATTAGACAACCAAGAAAAACTCTTCTAAAAAATGTGGGAGAGATCACACAAGATTGGCAAAATGTTGAAGCTAGGGCTGGGGATTTAGCTCAGCGGTTTAAGTGCTTGCCTGGCAAGCATGAGGTTGTGAGTTCAATCCCTGGTACCAAAAAGAAAAAAAAAAAAAAAAACTATTGGGACCTTTAAAAAAAAAGTTGAAGCTAGATATGGTATATATGAGAGGCTGTTGTATCATTCTCTCCATTTTTTTGTGCAACAGTAGCTTGAAATTTTCCATAACGCAAAGGTTTTGTTATACTTAATAAAAAATTACTTCCCAGCAATGGGAAAAACCTGTGGACCTGAGGCCAGGAGAGGGAACCCCAATAGGAAGCTGAGCCCCAGGATTACTGCCACCTCAGTGTCCTGGGATTTACAAGTGTGGGAGGCTGATGATTTTTTCTAAGTTCACAGAATGTTCCGACCAGCTTTTGGCATTGTCACAGAGAACCCCTGATGGCATCAACAGTGTTCAGTGAGCCCCAGCAGTGTCCAGACCTTCAAAGCAACCAACTGTAAGATAATCTCCATGGAAACCATCTATTCTGATTTTTTTCCATGGTAACCAATAAGAACATAAACACAAGCATTATCCAACATCCTTATACCACATGGGTAACACTGCTATCCAATCTGGAAAATAGAAACCACAAAGGGTTCTTTTCCACTTAAAATGAAAAGTTCTGAAACTAGTCCAGACATGCAGATTCTACTACCCTTCGTGGACCAGTCACCACCCATATAACCTCATATCATCTGCTACAAAATTGACTAGTGAAGACAGAAAGTGTCTCCTTCACTGTGTCCGGGGCCATCAAAAAGTCACAAAGAGAGTGACACAGCCTGTGACCTCAACACAGACCGCCTACAGCCTGCAGGCATGTGTTCTCTTATCTGACTTCTGGCCACCATGGGGAGGGTAAGGCCCCAAACCTGAAGAATAGTTAAGCCTGAAAATAGCTGACAATGGGGATAGGGAAGACTCCAAGAAGGAGGGCTCTCTGGACAGGTAGGGCAGGAAGAGTTTGCTGGTTCCTGGGAAAGGATATATGGGGGAGGCTGCCATCTGGAAAGAGACTATACGGATGAGTGCAGCTCTACTAAGAACGTGGGGACAGTGACCCAAACAGGCATCCTCAGATTTAACTGGGTTTATTTCTACATGTGGCTCATTTCTTCCACTTTCAGATCTCTGGGTTTCAAAAACAGATGGAACAAAAAAAAAAAAAAAAAACCCCAAGATCCTGAAATGCCAAAAAGGCTCAGTTCTTGTCCATTCTGTCTACTCTGTACCACACACTTGTGGCTCCTGCTGGCTCTCGTGTAGACTGGCGAGTTGTCAGTGTCGTCTGATAAGGGTGTAGATGGTTTGTCAGCACCATCAGTGGCCTCAGGGCTGTAATGGCAGGTGCTCCAGGGCCATGTGTGCCTTGAAAGTGACAACGGTGAATGTGGATTGCTATTAACTCTCAATCTTAGCTTTGGCTGCCAGGGAAAAAAAGAGAACCCCAAACAGTCCTGAGACTCTTGAAAGAGGTAACAGAGCTCTCACTGGGGTATGTGTGGCCAGGTTCAGGCATGTTCTGGCACCTGCAGAGCTGGACTCAGGGGACTCCAGGCTTCATCTGGATTCCAGAGTCAGATTCCTCATCTTCAGGACACCGTAAGTATCTTAATATGCCACATCCTTGATACTGAGAACAGACTTCTCCTTGCTTAAGTCATTATAGAGGCCTCCCTCATCAGCATCATGCCACAGTTCCCTAGACAGGAACCTACTTGTGGAATGGACAGGAATTTTCCAGATGCAGGAAACTACTGTCAGCCCTTTAGAAGGTCAGCTTGGAGAAAGTAATTCTGGCATCTGTCCCATCCTTGCCACAGTTACTGTCACTGATGTTAACAGGGCTAGTTCCCTATTCTTGCACTATAGAAATATTTTCTTAAAAGGCTTGACAAATAAGATCTTTACCAAGGGGTTCCCTAAAGCCAGCAGGCTCCCTATAGGAGGGGAACTGATATAGGCCTCCACATCTGTAAGATAGGAAGTGGGAGGCAGGGACACCAACAACCCAAAGGCCATGCAGAAGGCAGGTGGCCTAGAGAATCTGCATTCAAGAACCAGTGACTGGATTAATGGTAACAAAGCTAAAGGCAGGTCAGGAGCAGAGACAGAAAGATAGGCCCAGTGGGGGACCTCAGCAGGGCTACAGCAAATCCTTCTTCCTTCTTACTGATATTCTCTCTCTTTTTAAAAATTTTATTTTAAAGGGGGTAAAATTAAACACAATAAAACAGAACAGAACGAGACATAAGAAAGCATACATTTCAAAGCCAGACAACCAGAGATCTTCGCTATCTGTCATATTGTCTCTTGTTTTCTTCCAAATGGTTGTCCATATCTTTGCATATGGGGAGTTCATACTAAATAATATAGCCAATCTTTTCACAAGATGTGTAGTTCACTGGCTCCCACTTGCTCAGTGGGGAAGGGGAGGACATGGGATGGGGGACAGGACGACATGAGATGTTTGATTCTCAGCCCGCGCACCGGCAGGCTCACAGCCACCCCCCAGAGAGGGTAGGAGCTCCTTGTTCTCCTGGCACCCCAAGTCAACCGCATGGTACAGGTCCCGAGAGGCCAGGGTCTCTCTCCTGCAGGCCGCCGAAAGCCTGCCACACTCACAGCTGCCCCCCAGGGAGGGGAGGAGCTCTTTGTTCTCCCCGCACCCTGAGTCAACCGCATGGTGCAGATCCGGAGGTCCCAGGGTCTCTCTCCTTTGGGCCGCCGAAAGTCTGCCACATTCACCTGCTATTTCTTTCTTATGAATTGACCATTCCATTTCCAAAGTTCTGAAATGGCCAACAGACCACAGAAAGAATTCTCTTTAGACTCCTATTTGAAACCAGCAGCTATAGCAATCTGCTGGCCTTGCTTCAGGGCCACTTTACTGACATTCTCTACTAATAATCAAGCCATACTTCTGCCTGTCTGATTCTAAATGAACACTGGTAGGTCCCTTTGGGTTTAACAGGTTCACAGGGTAACACTGGGATTTGTTTTAACAGGAAGATTAAAACCAAAGTCATAACTCTTTTCCTCAACATCCCTTTTCCACTACTGGGCAGAGATGGACACTGATTCTTCACTTGCCTCTCTCAGGCTATAGCCTCAACTAGTCCTAGAAACTGCTTTATTTTTTTGACACAGGATCTCACTAACGTAGTTCAGGTTGGCTCTGAACTCACTATGTAACTCAGGCTGGCCTCAGACTTGTGGCAATCCTCCTGTCTGAGCCTCCAGAGTGCTGGGATTACAAGTGTGTGTACCATCACGCCCAGCAATAGAAACTTTTAAGATGGAAGAAAAACTTTCTTCTCTATCCCCTTAACTCCCTTACCCTGAGGCCAGGGTCACAACTGGTTAGACTGTTCTAAAAGATGAGTAGTTCTCTAAAGGGGCCCGTGGACCAGCAGGATCAGCATCACCTAGAAATGTGTTAGAGATGCCTGGCAAGTCTGGATAACATCTCCAGACAGACTTCTGCAAAGGTTCTCACACTCATCAAATGCTACCCTCACCTACAGGAAACACAATAATTACTTAACATGTGTCTTGCAATAAAGTCAGCTGTGGACTTTGGAGGAAAAGTCCTGCCCAGCACTTATGTGGTCCCTCTGCTGGCAGCACTGAAATGTTCGGGGCTCCTGATCTTGTATGATTATGTTACCCACCGGCCATATCCAAGGATGCTGTTTCAAGCAGGAACCTTTCTAAAACATGGTTAGTTGGGTTAACAAATACTGGATTGTCTTTAGTTCTAGTATCTTTACTTCTCACTGAAACTAAGAAAGCCACAGAACTTTCCATGACTTCATTCAGGTAGTGGTATTAAAACGAGGCATCTTGTCTAAAGGCCTTCATCATGCAGCAAGTGAGGACCATGAAACCCACCACTCCAAAGCACGGTCTTTTGCACAGAGCACCCATGAGACGGAAAAGGTCCAGAAGATTTAACACAGCCTAGTAGGGGTATGTGTGTGTGGAATCAGGGTGCAGAGAATTGAGACAACCTGTGCAAAGTAGCAGGACAGCCCGAGCTTTGGCTTAGACCAGCATGCCGGAGACAGCATACCACATGGCAGTGCAGCGTAATGCCACTCAAGTTCTTAAAGCGGATTTTGGAGGCCAAAATTTCTAGTATCTTAATTTTAATTTCTATTCTCATCCCAGGAAGATACCTGAATAGCAACCTTCTCAGGATATCCCATGCAATCTGGAGGCATAGAACAGGGACACAGGCAGGAGGGACAGGGACAGGCACAGACCAGTGTCAGAGGTCTACATGTGAGTGGGCACACTCACGTACACACATTCCACACATACCAAGAAAGGCTCAGGCATTTGTCCTAGGAGCGGAGAATGTTGGGTTCCCTTTGCTCACTGAGAGATGGGGAGATTCCCTCCAGCTCTTTTTCAGGCAAAGGTCTCTTAGTTTTGATCTACTTCAATCCCAATGGCCCAGGCTTGATTTGGGGCCTGCACCACTCATTAGCAGATAACCTTTGAGCCCAGGTTCCTCCTCTGCGGCACAGTGGACAGGAATGAATTTTGCCTCAGGGGTAACACAGAGATGTGCCCCATGATAAGTCCCAGGAAACCTGAAAACAAAGTTCCTACTGATTCCCAGTCAGCCCATAAAATCTGGGTACCACAAGGCCTGACAACAGCCAAAGTGGACAGAATGGTGCCCCTCAGGAGGGTCTGCTTTCCTCTTTCTGTCATTCACACAAGTGTTCTTACCCTTCATCCAGATGTGGGTAACTCTGGACAAGGGTGGCTGCTCAGGCAGAGGGTGTGAGTAAAGTAAGAACCCAAAACACATTTAAGAGGTGCATCTCAGCCCCCGAAGATGCCCTGAGACCAGGAGTGGGGCAGCTCGATGTGCTGAGGATTCAGGCAGATGAAGCCAACACTCTTCCATACTGTGTAACCTGCCTGGCATCTTTTCATTCACTGGCAGCAGGCAGAACACCAAGCATCTGCATCAATAGTCTTGACAAAAAATAGGAGCCAGAATTGGGATAATGGAAAAGAGAGAGGCCCCTTTCTAAATGAACCATCAGTTCACTTTTGCTCCAAATGCCACCATGCCCCTCCCGCTAAGCATACCTCTGAATTCACACTTTCCCCCGCTACTGAAAGCAAACAAGCCAGAAATTTGTGTTTTCAGAAAGAGACCCACTCCTTCATGCTTCCAACAGAGAAAGCAAATCTGCTGCAATCTAAGTGTTTGTGTCCTTCACAAGATTCATAGGGTGAAATCCTATTCCCCAAGGTGACGGTACTAAGTAAGAGGTGAACATTTATGAGGTAATTAGATCATTAATTGGGCCCTTGAGATTGGGATTAGTACTCTTATAAAAAGAGACCCCAGAGATCTAGGCAGCCCTTTCTGTTACACAAGGACACAGAGAATGTGCCATCTATACACCAGAACAGACCTTCCCTCATCAGACCCTGAAGCTGTCAGTGCCTGGTTTGGACCACCCAGTCTCCAGAACTGTGAGAAATAAAACCTTGTCATTTATAAGTTACTTAGTCTATGGGACTGGGTTACGCCAGCCCAAATGGACAGACAAAATCCATGAAGCAAGCGGAGGTCTTTTTCCTCACCTCGCAACCCTAGGACTCCTCAAACAAGGTGCCTGGAGTGAGCACTACATCTTGAGCAACCACCACAGGTATCCAGGAAACCAGAGTCTCAGCATGGGGTAAGATCTTCTGCCAAGAATCTACAGGCCAGGGAAGGACCCTTAGGATAAGCCCACTCCTGTGGCAGCACTCCAAAAAAGAAACAGGAGAGATAAAGTGTGGGCACAAGAGGTGTCTGGAGCTCTGGCCTCAGAAGGAGAGGAGCACAGGATGTCCTCAGGAAGAAGGAGGCCTCAGGCTCAGATCAGATATTCTTGGCTGACCCAGCCACCCTTCCTGGGAACAGCTCTAGCACTGAGGCCTACCCCAGTAGGTTTGGACACTGGTTCTCAGTGGGAGAGAAGAGGGAAAAGGGACACCATTAAATAGCTACAGCTTGGTGAGCCCTTGCCATGTGCCAGGTACAGTGCCAAGTGCTGCTTGGCATGCCAGCCATGAAATCTCATGAACGAAGGCCAGGTGTCTTGCCACTTGACAGAAGAGGAAGCCAGGCCCCCACAGATATCCCAGTCACCGGCCCATGGTCACGGCTCAAGGTAGGCAGGGGCAGGATTCAATCACAGCTTGATCGGAAGCCAGAACCCAAGCTCTTAACCACTGGTGAAATTTCTCAAGTAAAATTTTGAAAGTTGAGGGCTTCTCTCTAGAAGCCCTTGGTCACACAATTCAAGGTTAACGGCTGAGCAGTAGAGCAGCCAACCCTGAGAACTCAGGAAGTGCTGCAGTTTTGTTTTTGTTTTTGTTTTCAGTTTCATTGAATCACCTAGAACTCTGTGTTCTTCCCCTCCCACTCCACCCAGTAAAACCTTCCTTTCCAATTGCATAATGCTTTACATGTCTGGAGGGAGGGTAAAAATAAGAGTAAAGGCAAATAAGTGCATCTTAGCTTTTTATAACTTGTTTAAAAATCCTTCTGTGGTTGGGGCAGAAATCTGTCCTATGATGGCTCAGAGTTGGAGGGGGAGGGATGAGCAGACACTAAATTCAAAGTAAGTCAAGATGGGGGGGGTCTTTTTGCAACAGAGACAAATCTCAAGGCAGAGAAAGCAGAAGGGTGGACAAGCATGAAGGGGACAAAAAGGCAGGCCTGGGGCAGGGAGCAGGGCTAAGCACTAGACCCCTGAAGACACCTTCTCCAGACAGCTCCCTGGGTCCCCACTGCTTGCCCCCACGCAGGCGCCTCAGGGAGGTGCTCATCCACCCACGAGTGCCCCTTCCACCCCTCCTCCAGCCCTGCAGCACATCACAGGGCACAGCACAGAGCTGCCTGCCACCCTCAGCCTACAGCATGGTCTGGAATCCTTCATCTGCAACTTTCCAAGCAGAGAAAGTTCCCCAGCCACAAGCCCCGAACTCCTCCTCATGCACAGTTCAGCCAAGAATAGAGGGAAATGGAACCCATTATTCTCATTCTGAATGGCTGGGAAATGGCTTTTGCTTTTCAACATGAAATGTGCCTAAAAATAAGCTGAGTTTCAACCAGAGGTTGAAAATAGCTCTGTCGTGAACAGAGCTATGTTCAGAGGAGGCTCAAGGACAGTCTTCGTTCTAAGACCTGAGATCTGAAAGACCCGAAATGCTGCAGTCAGAGCAGGGATCACGGGCAGGGGGTTTTCCAGGATGGAGGAACTATGATAGGCTGACAGGGCTGCCCTTGCCGTGGCCTGCTAGTGGGTGTACAGAGCAAGAGACTCAGCCAGTGTTTGCCCTTCTGGCTTTTGACTCCCAGGCTGGAACAGGCATATGGTCAGGTATTCAACAGCCAAACCTGACCCCACAGACTTCAAAGAATCCCCTAATTCTCAAAATCACTTCACACTGTTTCAGCACCTTCAGCCCAAAGCACAGTACAGATGGAGGGAGCACATGTGCACCAGATTCCTGAGTTCCCGGGACATGGTTATGGTATCATGGGCTCAAGCACCCTGGTCAGCCACCAAACCTGGTATCTCTGAGCCAGAGAGGCCTTTTGGCAGGAATGGCAAGAACACACTCTAATTTTAAGCAAAGAAAACCAAGTCATTCAAAGCAAAGGGTCTTCTTCTTTTGTTGTTTACCATTATCTCCAGATGATTCTAAAATCTGACAGGCCAAACTATATGCCCATAAAATGGGCTCCTGTTAGAACCTCAGGCTGAGAAATCTGGGCTGCAGCCACTGGTGAGGCCACAGATCTGTCTCAACTGAGTGTGGTGTCACAAAGGGCTGCTGGAACTGGCCTCCTGAGCTCCCCTCCACACTTCCACACTTCCTAGTGCTCCCCTCCCCTCCTCGTGCTCCTCCCACCCTTTCCCTGTGCTCCTACTGTGATGACAACTCAACCCCCTTGATCCTCCTGTTGCCAAGTCAACTTCCTTTTCTACTCCCTTCCTCCAGCTTCTTCTTCTCCTTTTTCCTTGCTTTGCCATACTGGGGAATTGAACCTAAGGTCTTTACACTGAGTCACACCAAGGCTTTAAATTGCCCAGGATGGACTGAATCTTGCCATTGTGCTTGCCTCAGCCTCCCAGAGTACTGGGATTACAGGTGTATGCCACCACACCTGGCTTTCTGAGCTCACTCCTGAAGCAGGAGGCGCTGCAGTGATTCTCAACTGGGGACCTATCATAATATCTGAAAACAGCTGCGGTCATCCCTACTGGGGGATGGGAGGTGGAATGCTACTGGCATTCAGAGGGTAGAAGCCAGGGAGGTTACTGGGCCTCCTATAATGCACAGGACAGCCCTTACAGCAAAGGATTATCTGGTTCAAAACAAGAACACTGCTTAGTTTGAGTAGCCATGGGCTACTGGAAGGATAGAATGTGGCCAGAGTTGGAGGGCAGGGACTCATCAGAGTCACAATTTGTGGGATATGGCAGTACTTCTGGGCTCCACCTCAGGAGATGAGATACCTTGCTCAGTTATGCAACCTCAGTGCCAGGGAAAATTTGGCAAAAAAAGTGAGAACACACTCAGCTTCCTTTCCTATCTCAGGAAAAAAAATCTAACCACTGGTTATAAAAACCAGCTCTTCCCAGTTTGGGAGGATGAAAAAGTTCTGGAGATGGAGCAGGTTGCACAACAGTGTGTATATTCAAAATGCTAGTGAGCTGTACACTTAACAATGGCTAAAATGGTCAATTTTACATTATATATATGGATATAGTCACAATGAGACAAAGCAAACACCCTAGCTGTCTTCTCTTTCCCCTTTGGGAGAAGCTTCTTGTGGAGCACGTTGGGCAAGGGTATATCTGGAGGAGGCCAGCGTGGCCATTCAGAGCTTCACAGGGGCTCATGACAAACAAGCAGCAAGTTCTGCTCTCTACCAATAATGACTGAAGGATTAGTGGCAACAGCTCACCAACATGGCAAGTGGAGTCCTTGGAGCCTACCCATGGGTCACGCAGGACCCTTTAAGGAAATGAAGTCCACGCAGCCAGGGTCAGACCCAGTTCTGACTCCAGAGCCCACATTCTGTCTCCTAGTTGGCCCCAGTGAGGAATGCTCAGTGGGCAGAGCTGTGACTACAGTACAGATGTGGGCAGGAAAGTAGTTTGAAAATAGCTGGTTGTACTTCCCCCTGCCCTGTCCTGTCTTGCTGGCCTCCTCCACCCCACACAACTTTGTCCCAGATCCTTAGGCCTTGAAGCTCTGGGAAGCAAAGGTGCCTCATCTCTGAGCCAAGACTAAAGGACCAAGGAGCAGCTCATCCAAGTTATTTTCTTAATAACTATAAGAAAAAGAATAAAGGATTCTTCCCCAGGTGGTGGATATTAAGGAGACAAATGGCAGTGCCATCCTAAGATGGGGAAGAGCTGCCGGGCATCCCTGCCACCTGCAGTTTCAGCTTGGTTAGCCCAAGGTGTCACATCTGCAAACTAGAGGAGTAACTTTACTCACTCGCTCTGATAAGATAAAGAATGTACAAGGCGGCGTAGACAAAAAGCCTTGGCTGTTCCTGGCTTACTTACCTTCAGTGCCCAATTGACAGGGAGTCATAGCAGAAAGGGCAGGGAACTCAAAACTTGCAGTTGGAAATGCCCTTCTAGGTGGAAGATGAACTGGCAGCAAGCAGACCATCATGCAACCCAGTCATCCTCCAATAAACCCAAAAGCTGAGGGCTGGCCATTCATTAGCGGTATTGAGGGAACACAAACCTCTCAGTCACAGTGGTCAGCCAGGAGGGCGATCTTTGGAAGAAAATGATAAAACCTAACCTGGCCTATGTACTTCTAGAGGCAGCGCCTGCACAAAGATCGGTGTGTTTGTGTGCAGGGGAGAGGCGTCCATCTGGAGCGACAGAAAGCCCCAGGGTACACTCAGGAGGCTTCTTGGTTCTATTCTGGGCCCCAGCCTTGACTTGCTGAGGGCTTGGGCGAGCCACTTCCTGCTGTTTAAGCCAATTTCCCTCTGAAGGCTCTGATGCCTCAAAGGTCCAGGGAGGAAGAGATTTAAACAGCCAAGAGCCAAAGGAGCTTAAACTCCTCAGAGTTCTACAACTTTGGATTTAACATTTATTTCAGCCAAAGATAAATACGATCTAAATTAATGAGACTATATCAATTTCCCCCCAAAATATCTGTCAAAAAATATTAGCTGTTTTAATTCTGGAACATGAGCTGCCCTTTTACCAACAAAGGTACTAAAAATGGTTCATGGGTGAGGAACTTCCTCTCTGTGGTTAAAAAAGGAAGTAAAAACAACAAGACTAGGGCCTTTCCCATTTGCTCCAGCTGTGGCTGTGGGCCCTGAGTTCTCTAGGAACTCCACATTTGTGTCCTGTGGCTCAGGGCTTGGCATAGGACAGCTCCTTTGTCTCTCTGGGCCTCAATCCAGCAGCGACACGTACCATGGAAACATTCCCCAAGCAAGCAGGCTGGAGGCCGGGCACTTGGAAGCTGTTTCCCCAGCCCTTTCCATCTCATTTGTTCACTCTAGACTGAAATCTAACACCACAGGTGCCACAGTATTACTTGGTAAGTGACAAGATCTTACCGAGGTCCCCTTCCCAAGATCCACCTAAGCCTCCATCCCCTATGATTTCTGAGCACAGTGCTGTTTACCATGACCCAGCCCAAAGTCATGAGGCCCAGGACACACCTGCCAAGTCACTTACCAGGTCCCCTGCAGAGGTGCCCAGTGTGGCTGGGGGTCTTGGCATTTTTATTACTTCTCCATAATCAATAACATCGAAGTTACTCTTCCAAACCATCACCTGCCAAGACCAAGAGGCACAGAGAATGAGGGGCAGAGAAATAGCATGCCAGCTTCTTTCATTAAGAAAACGGGCCCAGAGGTCACCCCCAAACTTCTGGGCCGTGGTGGACACCCCCCCCCCGTCTCTGACTTCCCAATTCAACTGTGGGACCTGTCCCATCTCTCTGAGGAGCAGGCTTTGGCATAGGGTTCGAGAGGACCTGGATGAGCCACCAAGACACTGTCACTGTGCTGCACCCACAGGCTTTGGCACTTCTGGTCCCTCTGCCTGGGGTATCACATGATCAGAGTCTCAGAACCACAGCTAGCAGTTATTTAATCTATTTGTTCCTGTTCTTTGTTTATCATCTATCTCCCCATAAAATGGAAGCTCTTGAGGGAGGAGGCCTGGCCTGGCACACAGTGGGAAGTGGTGAAGACATGGACTCCTCTGCCCAGAGCAGGGATGTTAAGGTCCTTGTTCCGCCCCTCACTCTGAGGCCACAGGCAGGGCACTCCGACTGTGCCTTGAAGCCCTCCTCCAGGAAAAGGGGATGATCCCAATTCTCACTTCACAGGGCTGCCGGGGCCTCCTACAACACAGCTTGGCACACTGGCAGCCAGAGAGTACTTGGTACCGCTCTGGCTATCCCAAGCTCAGTCACAAAAACCCCACCCCACTCTGAGTATTGTCCTCTACAAAGGATTCCATCCTGCTGCTACTCCACAACACTGGAAAGAGCTGCCTTGCTGGGGACAAGAGCACTCCCTGCTGGAGCTGTCGAATACGAGCAGCTGGGTGCTTTTAGGGCTACTTCCAGAGCAGGGCTTCACAAGACTTGTGGAGCGCTGCTGTGGAGGTCACAGTGAACCATCACATCCACATCTGCTCAGGAGGGTTCTTGTCTACCATACCAGCTGTGACCCTCATTTTACAGAAGACCCTCACCACTCCCTGAGCAACATCACTGTTTACTATGCCCAGAGAGATGGGACCGGGACAGGGGTCTCTCAGTCATCACTTTATAGATAAAACATTCGCCGACACACACTTTTGTATAGAGTCCTCATATGACTGCAGATCTAACTGGTGAATAAACTCCTAGGAACAGAGCAGCAAGCATAAATGTAAAGTGCCAAATGTTACTCCAAAGAGCTCTCAACTAAGCTTTTAAAAGGCAGCAGGGGAGCCAGGTGCAGTGGTGCACACTGATAATCCCAGCATATAAAAATTTTAAAGGGCTGGGTAAATCCAGTGTGGTGAAACACACACCAGCAATCCCAGCACTCGGGGAGCCTGAGGAAGGAGGATCACAAGTTCAAGCACAGCTTGGGCAACTTAGTGAAACACTGTCTGGAAAAAAAATAAATTTTTAATACACACACACACACACACACACACACACACACACACTGTGAAGATCTTGGGTTCAATCCCCAGTACTACAAAAAACAAAAACAAAACTGGAGATGTGGCTCAAAGTAGAGCACTTTTGGATTCCATCCCCAACATCAATCAACCAACCAATCAATTAATTAATCCATTGAGACAGCCTAAGAGCTCATAGCCTGTTGCCTAAGGAAGGGATAGAGCAGGTGTACACCCTACTTTCCACCAGGCACTTGGCTGTGAATTCATTCTCTTTACTGTTTGTGTCTACTGTACCAGTTCCTGTGTCCATTAAGCAACAAGTCAGGCCTCCATAGTCAGGGAAGGCTTGCGGCACCCCTCTGCCTTCTGCTTCCTTTGGTTGCTAGCATAAGGACTGGTGCTAGGCTGGGAAGACATCTGCTATCTCTTATCAGGTTGTGGCCAAAGAGCCCCCAGCTATCCTCTGCCTTAGTGGCAGATCTTCAAACCAAATCAGTACATTTGGCTAGGGCCAGGGCTCATAAAGGACCAATGAGATGGGACTGCCTTGGCAAAGCTGCCTGAGCCATCAAGCCTGGCACTCAGGGCATGAAGGTCCCAGCAGGTCAACAATAGCAGCTGTCCTTTCCTCCCTGCCCCAGGAGAACGCAGTTCTCTGGACAAGAAGCACTGCATACATACTCCTGGGAGAGACCACAGGCATGCAGACTCCTCAGTGCTCTTCGTCTCACCAGCGCTAGGTTCTGGGCTAGATTCCAGTAGCAGGCTGCCCAGCAACAGATAGGCCATCGGCATTGAGCAACCTTAGCCAGGAGGTGCCATGGTGATAATCTGAAGCCTTAGCACAAAGGGCAATGAAGTGGGACAGGACTTCACAACATCCTATCTCTGCAGCCAAGGATAATGAAAATGCTGCCCCCTCCAATAGTACATAAAGGGTATAGGGTTAGGAGCAAGGGGCAGCAGACCATGGGGCAGAGGCTCCCAAGGCAGGGCCATGGCTGCAAAGTCAGGTCCAGTGATGCTATTCCAGTCCTGCTATCTAATGGGATTTAGTTTCTTCACCTATAGACTAAGAGGAGAGGGCTTGTTCCATGGCTCATTAGTGAAGGCTAAGTGAGGTGTGAAGTGCCTGTCACATTAACTGTATTACCAGATCTGCAGTAAGTAGCCAGTAATTCTTACCTATTTACCAAGGTGATCCAAATATCTTGTGAATGTTTAAATTATAGTATGTAGAACACTCTCAGCGGGTTGTGGTGGCACACACCTATAATCCCATCACTTGGGAGGCTGACCCAGGAGGATCGCTGCACATTCAGGATCAGCCTGGATTGCATAGTGAGTTCAAGGCCAGCCAGAGCTACATAGTGAGAGCCTGTCTCCTAACTAACTAACTAACTAAATAAATAAGACATACTGCCATTAACCCCCCTCCAAGTACTCCCTGTTCACTTAAAAACCCTCTTTCATGACTATATTTACAAGCTGCAATTAAAAATATGATGAATGTGATTGCTGAGCATCAACCAAAGAAAAGACAGGTTTGTAGAAGCATCATGGAGTGTCCTCCCCCACTTTATTTAACAAACCTGGCACCATGAGGCTTCTGGCTCTTTCCCAAAATCAAAATAACCATGAAAAGTAAATATTTTTATAAATTTTTTTTTTTTTTTTTGGTACCAGGGATCAAACTCACGACCTCTTGCATGCCAGGCAGGCAGTTATGCTACTGAGCTAAATCCCTGGCCCAAAAAGTAAGTATTTTTAATTGACTCAAAACACTAAGGCAGCCAGGCATGGTGGCACACACCTGTAATCCCAGCATTTGGAGGCTGAGGCAGGAGGATCATTGGGAGTTTGAGGCCAGTCTGAGCTAAAGTAAGCTCAAGGCCAGCCTGCACTGCATACTGACATGCTGTCTCAAAAAGATCAAACAAACAAGTAAATACACAACAATGAAAAAAAAAAAAACCACTAAGGCAACTGCAACAGGAAAACTAAAGACATGAGATACGGTGTGCAGAACCACTTCAAGTGGCAAGAAAATGGGATAAGTGTGTTTGAGGGAGATTAATGGCAAATTTATCTTTTATTGCAACAAAGTTTAAAAAATTTTAACATTCACCATATTTTTCAGTAACACTGCCCATAATTAGAAAAAAAAGAAATCTAAGAAAACTATCTTTTTCGTGGCACTAATGACCCAAACTCCGTCCACCTCATGCTGGTTTGAGTAGTGAGGGCTTTGAGACACTGGCACAAGGGTAGGCCTGCAAGGGACCAGCTTGGAGGCACAAAAGGTCTTGGATCTGAGTACCCCAACCACAAGCTTCAGCAAAATCATCAGGCCCATCCCAGCCTCCTGCTGGGTGCTGAGCAGGATCCTTACAGATGCCTGAGGTCACCATTTACTCACCTGTTCATCAGAGCCTCCGGAAGCAAAATACTCCCCAGTTCTTGAAAAGGCAACTGCGATGGCAGGTCCCTAACAGAACAAACAAACAAACAAAAACACTACAGGTCATGTAAAGGCTAAACACACAGGAAGACTAGCTGCTCCTGAATGATGACAGCCAGGGGACAAAGGACGGAACATTGTCTCCAGTCCTCCCCAGCCTTGGGCCCAAAGAGCTTGTGTGTGGCTGAGTGATAGTGCCACTGCGGAGACCTCCAGACTATGGATCACAGATAGCAGAGGCGCGTGAACGTGGCAGCTCATACTGATAGTCCTGGCTTTATCACTGTCCTCACCTCCACAAGAATAGAGAGCAGAGAGATGCACTGAAAGGCACAGAACTCATCCCTCTAACCCAGACTATGTTTCTTCCCCAAAGTTCTGCTGCTGACCAGAGAAGTGGGAGCCTCAAGGATGAGCCAATGGCTATGGTGACCACAACAGTCAGGGCCCCAGGTGGCAGGAAGGAGGCTGGGATGGGCATTACTGCAGGTGCCGGGGTAGTGGAGCAACGTGATACATCCCTGCGACATGCATGCCACTTGCCTTGTGTTTGGCTTTCGAGTGTGTGTACCACCAGCTCATGGAGGGCCAGTGAACATGACAGAGAAACATGTTTCTTCCCTATATGACTGAAATCCATTCCAGAAAGATTCATCAGAAGTCCTTCTGGCCACATCACCACAGCCACAATGATCTCTTCCTTCAGCTGAGTTTGTATTATGGCCAGTACCTGGCATTCTTGAAGCAAAACTAGATATCTCTTAGAAGATAGCATAGCCTCTGTCACAAAAGCCACCTCAGTCCCTCCAGGCCAGAGTAAGAAATGGCAAGAGCCCCCTGCCCATGAGAGGAGCTTCAGCAGCAAAGCCTTAGCTGGAGACAAGAGGAATGCTGGGAAGCACCTTCCGCTCAATGCCAAAAAGGACCACTTATAACTTGGGCCAGAAAGGGACTCCAAAGCCATGGACCAAGGCAGTTTCTGCTCCCCCAGGAGAGACAGGCAGGTAAAGAGGTGCCACCTGGCTCAGGCACATGGGGCAGGAGAGCACATGCCTGCCGATGCTTCCAGAATCCACCTACAGCTCTTTCTCTCAGAATGACTCATAATGGTATAACAAGAAAGTATCCAACAGCATCGAACAATGGCTCAGAGCACTTCACCTGCATTAATACACTTAATCCTGAGGACAGTTTGTACCTTTACTCTTCCAAGTGGAGGGAATGAGGCTGGGGAGACACAAAGACAAAGCCTCTGGCTTGTGCTTGCTTGTCAGCTGCCTTCTCCAGCCAGGTGGAGCCTTGAGCACAGCCATGCCTCACCTCCAGCAGCCCCAGGAATCTGGAGAAAGTGGATCCACCTTTACTATGGAGAACAATATCCAGGAACAGATAGTGTGAAATACCAGGTGAAAGACATCAGAGGCAATGGGATTGTTTAACACCAGCTCCATGTGTAGAGTTTGAATACAGAGTAAACAGGGCTGAGTCACTGTCACTGAGTCAGATACTCCTCCAGGCAGATAGTTAGCAAGGGGTTTAACAGGCCTGACTTAGGAAGGCGGCACAATTTCAGGTAACCTTTACTTAATTCTTGGAAATTGTTGCCATTTTCACACTTTGAATTTTTAAATAAGTATACAGCATAACTGTAATATACAAAGAAAATAAATGATTTTGAGGAAAAAAAAGAAAGTCTCAAAAAAGGTAGACCCTTTCCCTTCCCAGAGCCTGTTGAGTAATGGCAAGTTTCCAGGAAGGCACAGCAACTAAGGGGCCAAATAAATGCTTCGCAAGTCATTCTGCTTTCCTGTGGCCGCTCAACCACCAGATGCCAAACTGGGAACAAGATGTCAGAGGCAGAGCAGTGACAACAGCAGGAGCCTCATAGGAGAACATGTCCAGCAGTGAGGTAGCCCAGCAGAAAGACAGGGACCAGGCAGCAGGTATTAGGAGCCCTCCAGGTCAGGTGCGCTGGTCAAGTGAGATTTGAGGACCGAATCTCAGGACACTCAGGAGTGAAGCAAATGATCAGCATGTCATGTGAGGCCTGCAGTCCTCCCAGGCAGGGCCCTCAAAGCTCCCCCACCAGACACCTCTGCATTCCTGGAAAGAACAACCTTCCAAGGAGGTTCCTGCTCATCAGCTCAGGGCTCCCACAAGCCGCTCTGGGCATCAAAGGACAGTGTGCACAACAATGGTCCCATGAAGTGGGGCCCTGTAATGAGGCCCTCTTGGTTTATGTAAGTACGTGCTTATGATGTTTTCCCAGAGACACATCTCTCAGACCACAGGCCTGTCGGTAAGCACCACATGACTGTAGAGACTGGACTCTCCAGTGCTGATATGCTTTGGGGTTTGGCCTGCGAGGGGCCAGACAACCTCACCCAGGTTGTCCTAACCAGGGCTTCCCCTTCTCCCCTCACCAACACCCCAGCCCACCTGTCTCCTCAGTACTCCTCTGAAGCTGAGCCAGAAAGCTCTTTTCTTTCTCTGAGTTGCTTTTCCATAGCTCCTATACTAAGCTCTATCTTCATTTTATTTTTTTAACTTTATTTATTTATTTGGTTCCGGGGATTGAACTCACAACCTTGCGTTTGCCAGGCAGGAGCTTGTAATGCTGAGCCATATTCCTAGCCCCTCTATCTTCATTTTAAATAAATCCAGTTAAGGCCATAAATGCGCCTCTGATGACTAGCTCAGAGAAGCCCCAGAGGTTTCCAGCACTTAGCGTTTACACAACCATTCCCTTCCAAATGCTTGGTTCCACTAGAAGTTCCCCTTGGAAATATACTGTAAAATTTCCAAGCTGGAGGGGCTTAGGAGTCTCTTCTTATTAGTGCCAGTGATCAGATTCAACAGATGTTCTTCAAGCTCATTCCATCTTCACAGTAGCCTGTTCCTTTCATTCATCACCCTTTTGTTGTTGCTGTTTAGTTTTTTTGAGACATGGTCTTGCTATGGTAGTTTAGGCTGGCCTTGAACTCGCTATGTACCGAATGGTCTTAGACCCACGGCAATGCCCCTGCCTCAGCCTCCCAAGGGATAGGATTATAGGTGTGCACCACCATGCCTGGCTCCGTCACTCTTGATGTATCAGGCCCCAGCCCCCAGGTAGGGATGTTGACTTCTCTCCCCACAGCCCAGGCCTGCCCCTAGGTACCTCCACAAGGACTCCCGAGTGTGCCTGGGCAGCAGTTTCTGGCTGGGGTTCAGCAGTGTAGTTCCTGGTGCCTCAGTTACCAGAAGGGCCCACCTTTTGGGAGCCCCATCCTCATCTGACTCCTGGACAGGCCAACAGGCAGGGATGCTTCACAGGCTCAATCAAGGGCAAGCCCTCCCCTGAAGGATCACTCAGTCTTTCATGAGATTATGCTTATCTATGAGTACTGGATGTAAGTAGCTCCCACCCCACTGTCCTGCTGAGACTGACTCACTGAGCCCTGGAGCTTGGCTGGCCCCACACCCAGTCATTTCATCACACACTACCTCTCCCTTGCCAGATGCAAAGGACCTATGCTGTCCAGTTTTTTCAAACAACAAAGCAACAATGGAACATATAAAAAAAATCATAAAAAGGCAAAACAAAGGAGCTCATGAGGATGAGACTGTGGTGTGACCCCCCTTCCCCCAGCAGCCCATCCATTCTTCTCACCTTCCCGCTAGACTCACTGAGGCCCCTGCATGCCTGAGCTCTGACTGCTCGGCCACAGTAGCCACAGTGGCTAAAGTCCAGCCAGCTACTCTGACCTCTCACCCTGTAAAAGCTGTGAAATGTGTGACTCTCACTTCCTGGCATGCCAGCAAACAAACAGGATTGTCACACTACATGCCCCAGAAGGAAAAGCAGAGTAGCCATCAAACAGAGACACAGAGAGAGACCAAGGGGGTCCAAGAGGTCTCTAAGCCCAAGGCTCAAGCAGAGAACCTGCAGCCCAGTCCACTGAGTTGCTTCTTCCACAAACCCCACTGGAGCTCCAACATGCATCTGCTAGTATCTGTTTGTGGTCTACATTCTTGTGTCTCAGTGCTGGCCCCCAGAGGCATCACAGCTTAGTGGACAGGAGTGACCTCTGTGCAAGTGGTGCTTCCCCAGAGAAAATGAGGCTCTCTTCCAAGTGTGGCTGAGGATGTCTTCTCCTAGCTCTCAACTTCGGGTTGCTGGCAGGGGATGGAGCGCAGGACCGACGTTATCTTACTTAGAGTGAAATAAATGAGCATTCTCTTTCCTCATGTCCTCTCATCTCTCCCAAGAGGAGCCAGCTATCCAAGATTGGTATGAACCTCCTGTGTATCAAAATGATCCTCTAAAATTAAGTGACTGGGCAAGAGCCACAGACTCTTCACACAGGGAGAGGCACCTTCTGAGAGTGTCTCCCACCTGGTGCAGCCTGAGGGGCAGCCCACATGCCCAGAGTGCCATCGCACTGCTGCCTCCCCTTCCCAACAGTGAGTCCCCTTTGTCACCACTTCCTCAGCTGTAGCCTAGGGCCTGGCATGGCACAAGCACCCAGGAGACACCTGTGAGTCCCCTGCTCCAAGCCTGAGTGCCCAGCACTGAGCAGTCAGCAGCCCCTGTGTTTGTCTGGGTCTCACTGTGGGCCAGCTGGGGTGCACGGAACTGCATGCAGCTCAGTCACTGCAGCAGCGCGCTCGCCAACTGCGCAGCCACCAGCACCAGATTTAACTCCCTGCCCACGGCCTGCCCACCCTCCTCTCCCAAATAGCTCTAGGGAATTTAAACCAAATGAGCATGGCTCAAGATTATGTTTCAGAAAAAACGGAAAAATAAATCTGTATTTCTAGCATCTTGCCCCATTCCTGCCACACAAAGAGCTGTGAGTGCCTTACTTGGGGCATGAGCTTTCAAATGATAACTCCCATTGGCAGGAAGGCTTCCCTCTCCTGCCGAGTTTCCCTCTGCAAAACGAGGGGGTGTGCGGGATGCTGGGGCTCCTTTGCAGCTGACAGTCCCACCTCTGTTTCACATCTGGTCAGAAGCAGGGTTCCCTTTCGTCCTGCTTAACTATCCCCACCATAGTTTCCTGATGCCCATTTGTGCTGTGTCCTCTGGGAGTCAGGCCCTGAAGAGGGCTCCATGAAGGGGACTGAAGGACTTTGCAAATGTACCTATAGACCAGAGCAGCAGGTCAGGGGGCCCACTAAGGTGGGGCAAGTGCATTTGGATCAAAGGAGCTGCCTTGGCCCACTCACTGGGGATGCTTTCAGGAGCTATGTGATGAGGAGACAAAGCAAGATGTTTCAGGGGGAGATGATGACAACCCTCAGGCAAAATACAAAGCCAGAGAGATTCCTGAGAGACACTGTGGGTGCAGGGGAAGAGGGGAAACAGGCAGCACCCTCCCAGCAGGAGACACTGACAGCCAAGCACTGTGCCCCACAACAGGGTGGCTGTCTTCAGACTCATTTTCCTAACAGGCACTGACTTCCACCCACTCACCCATGGTGCCAGGACCATGCCCACTACAGAACACTCATAAAAATCACTCACCTAAAACAGCATGGTATCATTTTCTACAAACTGTGGTACAGCGGGACTAGCATTTGTGAGGACCTACTGTGTGGCATGCTGGGCAATCCAGATAACCTCTCCGACGATACAGCAGACAAAAGGATGTCAAAGCCACGGATAGGGAAAGATCAAGGCAAGGTCTTATCCAAGGTCTTGCTCTTACTGTCCTGTCACACATCAAGTAGCAAGGTGAAATACTCGGTTCCTGATGCCCGAATCCTTTCCTCCACTATCTGCAGCCTCCTAAAGCTCAGGCTGCTCAGCCTCAATAAGAAAGTTTTTTAAAACCAGAAACAGGAAGGTACAAGCCATTCCTGGAAATGCTGGTTTTTTTTTTTAGAAAACAGAATATCACCACCTTTCAGACAAGGCAGTGGGAACCCTCCCCACTAAACACATCCTTGAGCCTCAGTCAAAGAAAATGCTAGCAAAAGTGACTGGAGCCGACTCTGATGTTGTGGGCCAAGAGCTGAGGAAGGGGTACACTACACCACACCCAGGCAGGCGGCACCTCCCTGACCCATCCCTCTACCCAGATGGCTCCTGTCTGAAGCTGTCCTGTTGCCACTGCCCAGCAAAAGGTCCATGTCTGCTCAGAGTTGCTTTGAAAACCTGAAGCCAACTGCTGCCTCCAGGCACTGCTGAGTACCCTTGAAGCTGGAGCAGCAGGGCCACCAAGGGGGCCACAACCCATACAAGTTAGAGTCAAAAAAGGAGAGGGAGCCTGCAGGCCCAGAGTGAGCCTGTCTGAATAAAAGGCTCTTCAAATGGGCTGGTGGGAAGTGGTCACTGATGTACCAGAGAACCCTTGAACTGCCCGCATGGCCAGACTGCCCTCCATACCAGCACAGTCCAGCCCAAGAGATGCAGAGGCTATGCTGAGTGTTACAGCTGGTACACTGCATCAACTTGAGAAGTCTAGAAGCTTAACTAAGTAACTGAGTAGCTCTCCATCCTGGGGTGTAATGGACATGTCCTTACCTCTCCAGGATATTGTCCATTGTGTCAATTTGAGCAGGTCAGAAGTTTAAGTGATTCAACAGGAGTTCCTTATTTTGTAAACTTCCTCAGCCTGTGTAAGAAGAGGTTACCCAGATGGTATGAGTGCTACATATACCCAAGTGGTGTAGCCTGCTTACAATATAAGCAGGCTTTTGCTCTTGTCCCTTTTGTTATCTGCCACAGACACCATGAACGGTTGCCCTCTGCCACACCACCCTGCCTTGGAGCCAGATGAGAATGGACTGAAACCTCCACAAACTGTAAGATAAATTAACTTTTCCTTCTAATGAAAGAAAGTAACCAACACACTGGGTGATCCTGATCTCAGCCTAGCAGTTGGCAAATTCCTTGGTCCTGGTCCCCTCCATGCCTTACAAGACCACAGAAAGGTACATCAGGGAAACTAATCCCACTGCTACCCAGCAGCATTACAGCCCTGACCCTTTTCTCCTAAGGGGGACCTTTCCTCAGTCTCCGCAGAGGGGCTTGCTCCAGCACTACGCTCAGAGCAGGACACAGATGTACTTTCCTAGCGCCCAAAGAGCCCTTCTCTTCTGATCCAGGTCTGCCCCACGTCTGCAGCAGCTGTCTGAGGCTCACCACTCTGCTGGCTTCACTCTCACCTGCCAAAAGTCAGTCTCAGTCTCAGAGTCTCTCTCTCTATCTCTCTCTCTCTCTCTCTCTCTCTCATGCCTGGGGACTACTACTAGCAGAGCCTCCAATTTTAAGAAGTTTCTCTCCCGCTGGCCCAGATCAAGGTCATGTAGCAACAAGGCTGGGACACTAGTGGCCATGAAGCCAGCTGGCATCCTACCCAGACAAGTGATACAAAAACAAGACTGAAATCACAACTCAAGGGTTAAAAGCCACATCTGTGAAACAAGCAAATATGGTACAGTCAGCACAGATGTAGGTCTTTATTCCAGCTCTGCCACTCACAGATGCATGAGATCTTTGAGCGTCCAAGAGGCTCAGCTTTGCCACCTGGACTTGAGAGTGCTTTCAAACCTGCCAAGCTCCTCATCAGAATCCCTGGGCATCCAGGATACACTTGGGCATCCTGGGGCTAAGCCACATAAAACAGGAAGTGGCTGGTAGCACCTGTGTTCAATCACGTACTTGGCTACCAACCCCTAAATTACCACCTCCCAGAATAGAATATGAAAGCTCAAGTCACTGAAGAGCCCACCTGCACATCTTCTGGGAAGGATGAGGTGCAGAGGCTCTGAGAGTACAAAACTGCAGCCTCTGGACACCCTGGACACAACCTTTGAAACTACACAACAGCAGCCCCTGCAATATGACCCTTAGCAGGACGGTGATACACAGAACTTCATTCTTGGCCTGAGACAACCTTGCTTGACAGTGTCTCATAAACTCATTAATCACGAGCAGACTGTTTAAAGACCAGCCTCAAGGAATTTTGTCCCTTGGGACGGAGCAGAGCAGATCCCACTCCTGGCCATGTGTCTTCACAAGCACTAGACATTCAGTCCACCTAGTGGGTTCTGTATTTTCACCAACAGCCCAAATGAAAGTTGCTCAATTGCATCTTTCCTTGGGAAGCCAACAGCAGCCAACTTTGAAGTACCTCAAACTTAGTGACAGAGCCAGGAGATTGCTCAGGTTAAGTATGTGCTTTTAGGCAATCCTGCCTCACGATGGGCACACTCATGCCTCTAGTGCCAGGCAGGCTCTTCAATCCTGATGCTGTTTCCATATAAGTGAGCACCCCAGAAAAAAGCCCTTTTGAGTCAGCCATCCCACACTGCAGAGGGACAAAGAAACTAGGCCAGATCTGTCCCACAGGAGGGACTTTCAACAAAGCTCAGCTGTGGAAGCCAGCACCAAGCTGCCACCACCAGCTGCAAGTGCATGGCAGTCTGACTCAAAGAGAAGGCACATAAATAGAGAATTAGCATTCTGTAGAAGGAGACAGGGATTAAAACTGAGCAAAGATGGGGCAAAGTCAAGGAAACCCTAGGCAGGCCCTGCCTCTAAGTCAGCCTGCGGAAACCTAAGCAAGGGGCTGGGGATTTAGCTCAGTGACATAAGCGCCTGCCTTGCAAGCACGTGGTCGTGAGCTGGATCCCCAGTACCGATTAAAAAAAAAAAAAGAAAGAAAAAAGAAACCCGAGCAAGCCAGGCCAGAGGCTCCCAACTGCTGGCACTGGTATACTCTGCAGTAGGGCTGGGCACCATGGTTATTCCAGGAGCAGGAGCCCCTAAAACCTGTGGCAAGTCAATCCTAAGTTTCTGCACTGGACAGGAAGTTTGAAGACCTCACACCTTGACTCCTATTTTCACCTGAGCTACACCATAGGAGACAAGAGGCAGGGCTTATTTGCTTCTACTCAGTACTCCAGGTACAGTACCTTCTAAGACTCAGTCTGCCTCTCCTGTTCTCCTAACCCACCTCACCCTGCTTTCAGCTCTATCAGCCTCTCTGTGGAGTCCTCCGACTCCAGGGCAAGAACCCAAGAAGGTAGAACCATGACATTCATTTTGTCGCACTCCTGCCTGGCCTAGTGAGCAAGGAAACAGATGATGACAGGACTAGGAGAAGGCCACATGAACACAGGTCACCTTGCTTCTTTCTTTTCCCTGCCTTTGGCACTATAAGCTTGGTGCCCTGAGAAAGAAATAACCCAGCACTTCTAAGGACCTGTTTCCTTGACTTCATGCCCCTAAACAGTTCTGTCAACAAACCTATCACCAGCCCTTAAATAGTCCTGTCCCTCACCTGACCCCATGGCCCTAAACAATCCTGTCGCTTAGTACCAAGGTCTAACAAAAACAGGTCCGCAAGCAGGCTCTTGGTCCCCACTCCACTTTCAAGGAGAACAATGTCAATGGGTTTGCCTTCATGTGCTGAGTGCTGTGCTGGAACACTGGGAAGGACATTTTAGATACCACAGTGACGTATCCTCAGGCTAAGAGGGGACATGCTGTCTAAAGGACCCTCACTAACAGAGAAAAAGCTCTGGTATCACCTGATAAGCACCTGCTTACACAGTGTTGCTGGGAAGTGCTTTTTGTTATAGGCATGGGAAGCAGGTAAGGTGGCAACATTTGGATGGTTTTGGATGGACTCTTTTGTTATAAGGTCTGAAACTCATGATACGTTAATCTAAATAATCACCTTGGCTCTGCAGGACTGACCAGATACACATCACATCTCAATGTCCCTCCCCAGAAGAAGAGATCTTTGGTCCTGAACACTGGGCTTGTCTCTCACAAGGAAGACAAAGACTGGAGGTCCAAAGGAAGGTCCAAAGGAAGCCAAAGAAAAGGTCCACATCCTCACCCTCAAGCCATGGCCAAATGGCCCCCATGTACATAACTCAAAAGGCAGTGGGATCCCAAACAGCAGCTCCCAGAGCTCTGGGCTAGACATCCCACACATGACTGCTGACCCAGGACACATAAGCATCACTCCCAGGGCCTCCTTTTGCCCTCAGGGCCTGCCCTACTCTCCATTCTGTCTGGCTGTGGTGCATAGGTGGAAAAAAGGACAAACTTAGAATCTCTGGACTCCTTGTCTCACTTGCATATGGTGACTATGTCTTGACAGGTGACAACTGATCTGATTGGCAGGAGACAGGGAGGCCACAGCTTCCTGGTGGCAGTATCTGAGAGGCCTGAAACCAGGCCAGCTGCTTGGTGAGAGAAACATGCAGCCCACATCTCAGAGCTGGCTTACATGAGTCACACACTGGCTACCACCCATTCAGGGAGCCCAGAGTACTGGATGCTTTGAGGCCTCCTCGGACAGAAGGCCACTGCTCCTGTTGTTCACTTTGTTATTCCCAAACAAGTATGTAGATTTCTGTCTTTTGTACAGCCTCTGCAAAGCACACCACGTCCATGTTTCTAAAATCATGGGTATCAGCCTGGCTCAGAATCTTCAGGAACTTTGATGGTGACTCGGGGCATGAATTCTAGAGCTCTACTCAACCATTAGACCAAAAGATGCCTGAGACCATTAAGGGACAGATTCCATTCAGCTTCCTGAGAAGTTTGTCAACCATGCCCAGATGGTGCCCTCCCCACACTGCACATAATTTGACCCCCTTACTCCCTTCTGGGCTGGCCCTGGTGAGGCTGATCAATCCAGGTCACAGGAAGGGCCTACATCCATTTCACGGCAAGCTCATCTCTGTGTCTCACTCTACAACTCGGCTCTGGGGGGACCACAGTGGGCTCCAACAGAAGGCCTCTTGAGGTGAACACCAGCAAAGGAAGTTCAGAATCCAACAGATTCACCACTGAATTCTACCAAAACTTCATGAAGGACCTAATCCCAATACTCCTCAAATTCTTCAGTGAAACTGAGAAAAAGAATACATTCCTAAAAGCTAGAATTACACTGATATCAAAACTGGACAAGGACTTAAAAGAAACAGAAACTACAGGTCAATCTTCTTAATGAACATAGATGCAAAACTCCTCACCAAGATGCTGGCAAAAAACTGTCACCACTGTAATTCAATATAGTTCTGGAAATGTTACAGCAATTAGATAAAAGAAATAAAAGGAGTAACAATAGGGAAGGAAAAAGTTAAATTATCATTATTCGCAGATAACATGATACTCTACATAGAAGACCTCAAAAACTACAAAAGACTCCTTGATTCAATAATCAAACTCAGTAGCCTAGCAGGATACAAAGTCAACACTCAAAAATCAATAGCCTTCCTGTACATAAATAACAAACTCAGAGAAAGATTAGGGAAATGACACCCTTCACAATTACATCCAAAAAAATGAAATACCTAGGAATCAATCTAGTGAAGGATGTAAAAGATCTCTACTGAAAACTATAGTAGTCTGAAAAAAAGAGATTGAAGAGGATATCAGAATATGGAAAGATATCCCTTGCTCTTGGGTAGGAAGATCCAATATAGTGAAAACGGCCATACTTCCAAAACTGTTATAAAGATTTAATGCAATTCCGATCAAATTTTAATAGCATAGCACACAAAAATAGAGAAAACAATCCTAAAATTCATTTGCAACCAGAAGAGACCTAGAATAGCAAAGGCAATCCTGGGCAACAAAGGCAAATAATAGTTGAAATTATACTACAATCCCAGATTTGAAATTAAACTATAGCCTTTCCTCTGCACGCCCAGTGCAGGCCGAGAGAACCAGGAGAGCTGCCTCTGTCTGCTGGGTGACGCTACCAGAAGGCCCTTTCCTCTGCGTGCCCAGCATGGGCAGCGAAAACCAGCAGATCTACCTTTGCCTGCTGAGCACCGCCACCGGAAGGCTCTTTCTTCTGTGTGCCCAGTGCAGGTTGAGGGAGACAGACAGATCCACCTCTGCCTGCTGTGCACTGCCACCAAAAGGCCACATCCTCCAAATGGCTAGTGTGGGCAGAGAGAACTAGCAGATCCCCCTTCACCCTCAGGGAGCTGCCACCAGAAGGCTCCTTCCTACAGGCGGGCAGCAGGAGCAGGGATAGAGTCAGGTAAGCTCTGGGCATCTGTAGGCTACCACTGGAGGCCTTTGGTTCCCTCTGACAGCCATCACCCACTAACAGGATCAGACAAACACACTCCTGTGTGTCTGCCACCATCATGGGAGTCCCAGTGTAGATACACAGGCTGAGAAGCAGCCCCACCTCCATGCACCCCCGATCATCAGCAAAGGCCACAGTGTAGCTTCATAAGTCTGGAGAAGCCTGTTCCACATGCTGCTATTTCCCTGTAAATCTGGAGTTAGAGGAAACCAGGTGCTTGTCTCATCCCCCTACACTGCCTAGGGGCAGCCAACATGGGAAATGCCTGGGGCCCCACAACCAGCTTATTGGGAGGAACCCAGGAGAATATCAAGACAAAGGAGCAAAAGGCAAACTCCAGCCCACATGGAGTAAGTCTGGGAGACACAGTCATGGAAGAAAACGGAAGTCACACACCTAAAATCTCTGAGAGGATAGCAACTGAACCTTACGAAACAACTTCATGAGATTTGTAAAAGCAGTTAAACCAGAAATAATGTCTCAGGTAAAAGAAGAAATCACAAACATACTGAAAAAATTGTTCAGCAGGTCTAAAGAAGACATAGACAAAAAAGAGGAGCATAGGAAAATGATGGAAATCTTGAGTGAACATAGAAAGGAATTACAATGCATGAAACAGATTCAAAGAAAGATGCAGGAAATTAAAAATTCAATCGAAAGCTGGCAAAACCACTTGAAATATAGACTTTCAAACCTTGAAGATAGGATTGCAGCTATCCTGATTGTGAAAGGAAAGAGCTCTTAAAAATAACACAAAATCAGGAAATAACAAGTCAACAGCTGCAAGATGATGCAAAGAAGCATAACTTAAGAGCGATAGGTGTAGGTGAAGAAGCAGGGGTCAACATAAATGAAAAGGATATTCACAGATGTAACAGAAGAAAACTTCCCAAACATGGGAAATGGATCTGGCATGTGGATAAGTGAGGCATACAAGACTCCAAATAGCCATAACCAAAGTAAATCTATACCCAGGCATATAATAATCAAGATCCCAGAAATTCAGCGCAAGAATAGAATATTAAAAGCTTTAGAGAAAAGAGACAGATCACCTATAAAGGAAAACCAATCAGAATCACAGCAGACTTATCAACATAAACCATCAAGTCAAGAAGAGTTTGGAGTGAAGTGTTTCAAACCCTGAAAGAAAACAACTTCCAACCTATATTGATCTACCATGCAAAACTATCTTTCAAAATTGATGGAAAGAATAAGACACTTCCATGATAAAGAACAACTGAAGAAATTCATGACTACAAAACCAACCCTACAGAGAGTACTAAAGAATATTCTAGAGAGAGATAAAGACAACCATGGTTCCAGGAACAGCAGCAGAGGAGGATCACCAAACAAGACAGGCAACTGAATGAAGGGGAAAAGTGGAGGGCCAACAACAGGAGGTTAGCAGGGCAGAGACAAACCAATGTATGACGGTTGTAACCATTAATGTAGATGGCCTCAGGTCGGCAATAAAAAGAAACACAGGGAGAGTGGATCAAGAAACAAGATCCATCAATATACTGTATACAAGAAACACATTCAACTG